>JAPMLY010000613.1:77500-183317 GCA_026401115.1 Tetraselmis chui
CCCCTCCCCCCCCCCCCCCCCCCCCCCCCCCCCCCCCCCCCCCCCCCCCCCACACACACACACATGACCCCCACCCCATCCGTTGTCCCTCCCTAACCAGCTCCTTGTTAAATAAATTTGAAATTTGGTATGTATTTTGAGCTATCGAAATCTAACGATCCTTGAAAACGAAATGAATTTCAAGGCTATATGTATTGTTTGTTTGCATGTCCACCCATCCTTCCATTCATCCATCCCTTTAATAATCCATTCATTTATCGTTTGTTCATATCTTCACCCGTTCATCCGTTCAATCACTATTTAACTCGTTCATTTCTCCATCTATTCCCTCGTCCGTTCATTTGCCCACCCATCAACGCCACCGTCCAATCGCGAGTCGCAAATCACTGTCTCGTTTGTCTCCTTGTGCATGTGCATGATTCATATGCGGAAGGTGCGCAGGGGTGTGTGCGGTCTTTAGCGCCGTTGCATGTCACGCTTTTGGCAATTTCCAGGTTTTGCGGAAATTACTATTCGTGCCAAATGATTGAATGCCATAATGATGCACCAGTGCATTCCCCAATCGACAACGACTAGTAGCCTATTGATTACATGCCCCGGACAAAGCAATGCCAATGTGGCCGCACTTCGCAAATGGTGGACTGACACTTACCTCTGGTCACAAACCCAGGGGAACTTGGAGACTGGGGCGAGCGCTGGACACCGCCGGAGCCGAAGCCAAATCTTATCTGAGCTTGCTGCTGATGGGCTGCGCCTCGTGGCGTCTCGTCGAATGGGGGATTCAGCAGTGAGGCTTGTCCCCCTTGAAGAGGTCAGCCCGTGCGCCTCCTTCCCCGTCTCCGCGCGCCTGCGCGCACACACACACACACACATACTCACAGATACACATACATATACACACATACATACACACACATATGCACACACACAGATACACACACACACACACACACGCACACACACACACACACACACACACACACACACACACACACACACGCGCGCACACACGCCCGCGCGCACATACAAATGGGGACCGTTTTTGGTGTTCATGTCGCAGGCATCAAATCGTTATGGGACCATCGTGGTCCACCAATAAAGGTTACTTACAACTTTTCTCATGCTATGTCAAATGTGAAGTGATGGCGATATTGTTGTGAGAGCTACATAGCAGTCATGGGTCAAGTTTGAAGGAGTCGGTGCCCTTTGGAATGAGTTTTGCGTGGAACGGGATAACCAGGGGGGTGAAGGCATATTAAGGGCACGTAGAAATGCGGGCTACTCTGTTCCCTGACACAGGCAATAATTTTTTGTGTTTCTTGTTGATGTTGCTTTCGTCGTCGTCATGAAACAAAATCATATGCAATGCAGACAACGACAGTTCCCCCTTTCGCTTTCAGAGAGGCAATGTTCACAACTGTTATGATAAGGGCCCGTTTGTATTTTCTATTTTATCTAAACTTCAAGTAGAAAATATCACAAGGAAAAAACATTTTTTTCATTCAGAGAGCCAATGTTTATGATATTTATCTGTATTTGTAGTTTCACCAGTTGCTGATGTCTCTATTGTGCAACAAGGAACTGTGCGCCGAGACTTGCTAGTTCATTCGCCTAACGCATGTAATCTCCCCACACACCGCACAGTTGCAGCATGAGTTGAGAGGTTTGGGAAGTTCCACGAGACAGTGGCAGTTGGCCGGCTCTGCCTCCTCATCCGCACCCTCATCATTGTCACTCACTTCCCTTTCACATGGCACCCCCCATGTGCCCTGCAACTAGGTTGTTCTGCATATACCATGCAGCTCACGCATCATGTGCGCGGTCTCCCCATGAGATGCACCCTCCTCTTCTCATCCCTGTGTGCTGGGCGCATGGCAGGATGGAGATGCCGGCGCGATGGTGGCACTGAGCGACCGCCCATGGCTGACATGGCTCTCACGATGCAGCCGACGTCTCAATCGGGTACTCCCCTCCTCCTTCCCCGTCTGGCACTCCCCACATGCTGATAACCTAAGAGGTGCTGCTAGTTCGATGAGCCAGTCGCGCAACCTCAATGCCTTGCCACCTCCTCTGATGAATCCAACGAGGCAGCACTTGCATTTCGGCGGTAGCATATCCGGTAACTCTCCCTCTCGGATGTGAATGTTGAATAGGTTCCACTGGCGCTTCAAGGCATCACATGCGCCGCGCCAATCATGCTCCCTCTCCGTCCAGGTCCTCCCTCACTCCCCAACCCCTTCCATAGTTGCACTATATATACATGCCCATCCTTTTCAATGCTGCTCTACCCTAATACCCTTCTTTACGTCTTTCAGCTACCTACTCATGCCATTTCGCACACCTCCTTACCACCTAAAGTCGCCACTGAGCCACCACACATGCCCCAAGACCTAGACTTTCCTCTCCACCCCCAAAAGTCTCCACCACACCTTACAGCTTTCCAGATAAATCTTCATCTGACCTCTACCTGACTTTCTCCAAACCGCTCCATCGTGGCTGCAGGCGACAGCCCGCCGTTTCCCCCGGGCTACGCGTCGCTGCTGTGCTGCAACGAGGATGGATGCCTGCAGCTGGTGGGTGTGGACAGACAGGTGAGCATTCCAGTGATTGTGCATCTCATTTTGTGCTGCCTCGACATGAGCCGAGATGTGTGACCCGTGTAATTGGGTTGTCGAGTTGGGCCAGTCATTAGTCTGTGTTGGAAGTCGCAAGAAATTCAGTGTAGGGCATTCATACTGCATGCTGGATATTCTCACCACCGCCTGCGCGCTCATTCTACTTGATGACAGTTTTTCGTTTTATCTGCAACTCGGAATATACACAGTGCGGTGTACACGTGTTGTCGAAAGATAGGGTTGTTTTGAAATATTGTATTTCGCATTGACAGTCAGAGGGGGACTTCGACCGCGAAGCATCCGCGGTGAAACCCGTCGGCTTTGTTACTCAATCTTGTAGTTGAATAGCTGACAGGAGTATGCATACCTCCCCAACGCAATTCACACAATACAAACAAACGAGCAAACAACCAAACAAATAACAAACAAACAAACAGACAAACAAACAAACAAACAAACAAACAAACAAACAAACAAACAAACAAACAAACAAACAAACAAACAAACAAACAAACAAACAAACATCAATAAAACGAACAAACAAACAAACAAATAAACAAACAAACAAACAATAATCAATAAAACGAACGAACAAGCAAAGAAAACTGTAAACGCACATGCAAACAAAAAACATAAACAAACAAGCAAAAAAAACATATGAACAAAACAAAGAAACAAATACCGTCACCACGCAAGCAAAAACACGAACCGTTCTGATGACCTCCCTCCTGGCATTTAACGTCAGGAGCGGGTAAATTGTGTCAGCCACCCACTTGGCGCCACACCGCGGCGTATCGCGCTCCATCCCGAGTCCCGGATGCTCCTCTTACTGGCCCTACTCCCCTCTGCCGCGGTACAGTCCCCACTCCCCCACTTTCCTATCCACTGTCCTGCAAAGTCCTGACTAGAAGCGAACTTCAGCAAGGGAAGCCCATATTTGACGCTGTGCAGGGCAAAGACCGTTTCGTCGCTTTTATCGTATTCCTCAGCTTAACACGATACCATCTGATCGCTTGACCTTATACTTCCATTCAGTCACCATGCGTGTGGATTTCATATCTGCTTGCGAATTGTTTTATTTCCTTCTGGCGTTGTGAAGAGGTGACGCTGGGAACGTGCCGAGTTTTAACGAGAACGCATGCGCACCGCCGATTTGTGTGTCGACGTGTTTCTTGATTTTTTTACACCCGTGTACATTGTTTGGGGCTTTTTTGTTTTACATGCTTCGCCCTGCACCACAGCCTGCCGACGTAGCGCCGCCCCACGAGCTGCGCTGCCTTGACCCGCAGTCTGGGGCTCAGCTGGCTGGGTATGCGTTCAACCAAGGCGAGGCGGCGACCTGCCTGCTGTCAGTCCCGCACAGCGGCGACCCCAAGTTTGTGTTCCTGCCGCTGCCCCCAACGCCGGTAACACCCCCAGTATCTATTGAATAGTTTAAATATTGAGCAAATGCTAGCAAATTGAATGGGATGTGCGTGGTACGACAAGTGCATGCGAATATGCAAATGTTGAAGTGTGCGCCGAAAATGTCGCCACGGGCATATTAAGCACATTGAGAGACAATGTCTTTTCTGTTTCCATATTTCGGAGCATTCAAATATTTATTTTATGAGTGTGTTGCGTGATTTACCACATTACTAAACCTGGAATACTCGCTGCCTCTTTGGCTGCCCTCTTGTCAATTGGGTATAAGACACATCGGAAATGCGTTTCGCATTCACGGCTTGTGGATAGGAAAGGCACCGCTTTGATGTTTACTTTGTAGAAATATCTACTTCTGCTATTTTCAGTCACCGATGAGGATCTGGCGAGTCCAAAAAATTTCGGATAGGTAAATTTGTTCGGATAGTCGAAACTTCAAGCATGATTCGAAGACGCATTATATGAAAGGTTTTCATGTGTGTATGTGTGTGTGTGTGTGTGTGTGCTCTTACGCTTGTGCCCGTATTGTATGGGTTTTCGCGGCTGTTAATTGTGTTTACGGCTATAGACTAATTGACCGTCATGAGTTTAGCGTCAACTTAGCTTGTTTCTCAAATATCCCACACTGCTGATGTCGTTAGGGTTTCCCATACTAGGGCCCTTAGTATGTTTGTCTCCGTTAACATGTACATGCAGTGTTCTGCGCTATCTTGTCACCTAACGCAAATCGTCCCCGTCTCGCCTACAGGTCGCGGAGGGGCGCCGCAGTGTTGCCGTTCAAACGGCCCCACCGCCGCGTTCGCCCCGCTGGCGCTGGAAGTGGCCGGCGCTGATCAAGAAGACGCGTGTCGAGCCCAGTGCGCAAACGGGCGACCGAGGCTCACCCGAGCCGGGAACTGACATCGGTCGCAGCGGTAAGCAGGACGGTGACGGCGATGCCGGCATGGCGTCCCCCTCCGCATCGCCATCAAAGGCAACGAAAAGGACGCCGTCTCAGAAGGTGAGTGTGATATGGTCGCAACTGCGATGCCTCCCTTGATTGGACCGAGCGATTAAGGAACTCCCTTGATTTGTGGAATGGCGCCCGTTTCGCGACGGTGGCATTAATACTCAAAACAACACAATGCTGATTTTGTATGCAATGGTGATAGCGATAGTTGAGTTTCTAGAAAAATAAAACAAGCGCCAATAAAGACGATTTGAAGCACCCTGCCATATAAGTGCGCTTGAATGTGGCTGTCTCTACCTGTCTGTCTGTGTGGCCTCTGTCCGGTATAAGATCGAATGGGTTCGATAGCACGAATACAACTTATGGTTTGGAAATGTTCGTTAACCGTTTACTTTATTCGGACTGTCTGATTTATATGTAACAAACACGCGCGCGTGCGTTCGCGCTTCGTTTGTTTGAGCCTTTGTTTTTCAAGCTCATCCCCCCTCACGGGGCCGTAAGTTATGATACATGGACGCAAATTCATGGGCGGCCAGCAGCATGTGCAACATCGTACAAAACGTGGGGCGCGCGGGGGCATGCGTGTGTGTATGTGTGAATGTGTGTTCGTGGATGGATGTGTGTACGTGCGCGCGCGTCTGTGTGTGTGTGTGTGTGTGTGTGTGTGTGTGTGTGTGTGTGTGTGTGTGTGTGTGTGTGTATTTTTTTGCAATACTCAGTTTTGTGCGTTTGTTTTTCCCGCCGCCGCAGGGTACTAGCTCCTTCATTGCTGTGGGTACCAGTTACGAATGGCCCGTCCCAGCCACGAACAACTTAACGGATGACCGCGGGCGATGCATGGGCCGAGTGCTGTTGTTACAGCTCGAGGCAGAGCGAACCCATGGCGACGACGACGGTGTGTAGCATTACCTCCCAACCCCCTTCTCCCCTTTCTTCACCTCCCTCTCATACGCCCACGCTTGTATGTGCCCCACAAAAGGTGAGCATACATGTCTGTAATCAAACTGAATATTTTTTGCTATGTCTCCCAATCTATAGTAAGTCCATTTTTTATTTAGTACGGATCCCCAAATCTGTCGCGCTAAACCCTAAACTTGACTGAGTATTTGCCTTTCTTTGCCGCTTTGTTCGCCAGGCTCCGCTCCGTCCACTGCCGATCGCTGGCGCTTCCACGCTGTGTCGGAGGTGAAGCTGCCAGCGCCCGTTCTGGCGCTCGGCACGCACCCAAGCGGCTACCTCGTCGCCTCGGTGCGCAGCACGCCACCTTAAAACCTAATCATAACCCTAAAAAACCCTAACCCTACCTCCCCCCCTCCCTCCCTCCGCTCGTTATCCTCCGAATGCAGATGTCACCCAGATGTGAGACCGCTCGTCCACCAAATGCCAACTGACCCTTTTCCCGCGTCTTCGCAGGCGGGGTCGCGGCTGCTCGCTTACCAAATAACGCATTTCGGTGTCCTCCGGCGCGTGGCCTCCGTCAGGTGCCGCTATCCACCGGTGTCGCTCTCCATCTGCGGAACCTCTGGTGCGGACCAACCCTCCCTCCCGCCTCACCCACTCGCTGTCGCCTCGTCCCTGTTGAGCAATCAGGTTCTTAAGGGTTATATGTATATGGACAGATAAATAATATTTTATATAGATAGTGTATGTATTATGTATAGAAATATATGCAGACATTGATTAAAAGGATGCCTAATTTTATGCACCTCCTGTTTCGCGGTAGTCATTGTGCTGCCGCCATAGCAGGCGGTGTTCTATTTTTATAAACGCTATGCTTTATATGCCTCAGACTATCATATTATTTGGAACACGCCGTTCGTCGGTCCACTTCTGCTCCCTTTCGACGGTTTTTGGGGGATGTGGGGCGAGAATTCATGCAACGTCTTTCTGTTGCTCTTCATGGTGCTTTGGGTTCATATCTTCGCGACGCTTTGCAGGAGGGCAGTGCTGATGCTGTGGCGTGCCTTCCTGTGCCTCGGGCTAAGGCCTGTGGGGTTTTTTCCTCCTTTTGCCTTTATGCTCGGTGGTTTCCACTCATTTTTTTTCTATGTATTACAAGGGGTTGAGCTTATTCTTCTAATATCTCTTCTTTCGCGGATGGTGGCTAAGTTCACCTAAGAACCGGCCTTAAACTGTTTGTCTTCGAATTTGTCGTTATTCTGGTATTTCATTTTTGGTCAAGGTACCCGTACCCGTGGTTGGTAACGAATAAGGCCAAATACAGAATTACTCGAGCAGCAGATATGTACTAATTTAACTCGTACGCGAAAAGGGAAGCCATCATTATTTTATTATTAAGGAGTGTATTCCGGACTAAAATCTTTGGATTGGATTACATTAAATCGAAGTCGATATGACGAGTCGTGCAAAACTCGAAACCGATTATCGATGAAAAACAACATGCAACATAATGACGCTGCAAAAGCTGATTTTATCGAGTCCAACCTAATGCGAATTGAATGAAGAAAAAGCCCAAACGGTGTCGTCACGGAGCCATGTTGCCTGTCACCACTGCTGCCAGGTGTAATTGCGGTTGGCGACCGACACGAGTCCGTGATGCTCTACTCTCTAAAGAACGATCAATGCGAGGGGACGGGGAGCGCGGCCGGGAAACCCTCATTCGAGCTGCTGCGAGCTGACTCGCGCTCTTCGCCGGTTGCAGACTGCCAAGTTAGTCCCCCCCCCCCGCCCTCCCTCCCCCCCACCAACCACACACACGGTCTTGCACGCAAGGCTAGAAGCCTGTATGTACTGTTGACTGTCCCCTGTCTGCCTGCGTGCATGTGTGCGTTTTTAATATGCTTGTATATCTACGCGCGCGTGTTAGTGCGTGTCTGTGTCTGCGTCTGTGCGTGTGCGCCTTTGTATGTGCGTGTATGTGTATATGTGTGTGGGTGTGGGTGTGTGTATGCGTGTGTGGAGGCGTAGGTGTAGAGGGAGAAGGCGGGGGGGCCAAAACCGCTGTTCCAGGTTCATTTCTGCTGACACTCACTCCTCGCTGTATACATTGTCCTTCCAGATCCTTTCGCCCTTCTTCAGCAATGCAAAGGACCCCACACAACAGGTGCCTCTTCCCCCATTCTAGCCTTACTTCGCCGTCGTTCACAAGCCGCCTACCTCCCTTCTCCGCTTTTGCCAGTGGAATACTTTTTTTCGGAGACACCCCCCCGCAACATTGCATTTGTTTAAACCGGCGAGCGGTTGCGGCTGCAGAGTGGCGCGTCCGTTGGTGAGAAGACAGGGGACGCCCCTGTTCGCCAGGCTGTGGCCCAAATCGACATGCGGGGACGTTTCTCTGTCCTTGAGCCACCCAGCCGTCCGATGGGGCCAGAGATGAATCTCACGACGGTCGCGTCCTTCAACATGGGCGAGGTTGGACCCTCTGCCTCCAGAGGAAAAACAACTCCCCCCCCCCCCCCCCACACACACACAAACACCCCCCAAACACACACAAACGCTAACACAAACACACACAGAAACACCCCCCCTACACACACAAATGCTGTTTCTCTCTCTCTCTCTCACACACACACACACACACACACACACACACACACACACACACGCACGCACACCCAGTATTGGATCACACACACGCGCGCGCGCACCACTGAGAATGCCACGAATGCGAAGCGAATTAGACCGTGGCTGTCTGTATCAATGGCTTTTCCCATCATTGACCGATAATGTTTTTGAAACGTAATGCCGCACATCGATTACTTTCTAGTTTCGAAATGAGAGCCTATCACGCCACACATCATGCTGCAGCGACCATCTGACACACACATATACACTCTTCCGCCACCTCCAGGTCGGACTCAGAATCTCTGCTGGATCCTTGACACCTGCGAACTCGTCCATTCACGGCCATGGCAGGACGGGCCTCGTCATTGGAACACTGCTGGGCGGCCTCATTGCTGTCAAACCGCTAAGTGACGCACAATACGGCCTACTGCGGGTACACCCCCCTTCCTGTTCCTCCCTATCTTTCCTGGAGCTTTCTATTGTCGTTTTGCTTCCTTTTCCTATCCATGTCCGTACTTACCCCACCTGTTCATTCACCCAGCACCACAGGCCTTGCCCCATCCTGGGTGCGAGTATTGGGTGTCAGACTGTGCTAATTTGCGTATCAATTAACGCGAGCCACTCAACCCCCCTTGAAATGTGATGGTTTACCGTGCTGTCAGGCGCTAGAGCGCGCCCTCGCAAGGCATACCCTCACTGCCCCCCTGCTGGGGAACCGTCACGCCGAGTACAGACACCCAGGCCTGCTTCCCTGCCCCCCTCACGGTCCGCTCTCCCCCCCCCCTGCCCTTTTTAAATCCGTGCTGCTGACCCTGCCAGTCAGCGCGCTATAACTTGTCCGCGGCTGAGGGCCGCATGGCGACCCGGGTGCAGGTGCGCCAGAGGGGTCCCTGCCCGTGCCGCCTCCGGAGGAGGATATGGAAGAGGCCGCCATGAGTGGAGATGAGCGGGGCGAAGAAGGGGAAGAGGAGGGTGAGGGCGATGAGGAGGGGGAGGAGGGCGATGAGGGGTGGTTGGATGCGATGGAAGACGACATGATAGCGCCGGTGGATGTTACGGGTGGCCGTTTTGAGTATGAAGGGGACGGAACGGAGGAGGACGCATTGGCAGCGAAGCTCGGGCCAGACAGGTGCACTCTACACTTCGTTTACGCGGCTTGATAATTTTCAACTTCTCTTGCTTTTATATGGTTTTTTTTCTCTCCAAGTTCCATATGTTGTCGTTGCTTTGCACTTTGGGGGGCTGGGTGGATAGGTCACGGGCTTGGATAACTGAGGTTTGTCATTGATGTGTGTATCCTTAATTTAGATAGGATAGCAGAATGTAGAATCGTGGCTCAAAAACTGTGTATGCACTATCCATTTTGAAATGATGGGATGATACTGATCACTTCCGTATCTCGCTTTCTCGTGTGTGTGTGTGTGTGTGTGTGAATGCACCAAGGAAGACACGTAGTTTTGTAAGCACATGTATATGTGAATTATTATGTGTATGTGTGAGACTGAGAGAAAAAAATATGTGTGTATGAATGTGTGTACAGCTTTGTTTGTGTCTGTGCTTATGAATATCCATATATCACAAAGCGTGAGAGGGCGTGTGCGTATGTGTGCTGAGTGCTTTTGAGTAATAATGCGTGTGTGTGTGTGTGTGAGTGTGTGTGCGAGAGAGAGAGGGAGAGAAAGAGAATACGTATATGTATGTTTGTAACACAGTAGATGTGTGTGTGTGTGTGTGTGTTTAGATGCGTGAGTGTGAAGCAAATACTTGTGTGTATGAGTGTAAAGCAAAAGCAATGCAAGTGTTATGTAGGATATATCTAAACGCATTCATGAGTTGACATCGCCTTTTATCTGTTTACTTTGAGTGTGTGACATGTCGCGTCGATACATACGAAAGTAGTTTCATGTGAATTTAGTTTGTCATTAGGTTGTTGTCACCATTCTTAGACACCATCAGATAGTAATTTGTTATTGTCTTTGACTATGTCGAGGATTTGGCCTCAACAGGCAGTATACTTACAATTCATGGTATGGCGGGGTGACAGGCCTGACTGCAGGACGAAGGCGCAAAGCGAATATCCGGTCTTGGACGGGGACCTGCTGGCGCAGCTTCTTGAGCTACCAGAGCCGATGCAAGCGGAGGTGGTGGCGGGCATGCATCTCGACCCCGCATGGCTGCAGGCGGCGGGAACACAACAAGGTGTGTGTGTGTATGTGTGTGGTGAATCAGAGTGCGTTTGTGTATCTGGGAGGTGTGTGTGGGATGTGATAGTGTGCCCATGCGTGTGAAAATGTGTGTGTGTGTGTGTGTGTGTGCGTGTGTTCCTCTATCTGTATGGCTGTGCGTGTTTGGTGTGGAATAGTGCGTTTGTGTGTAGGTGGATGTGTGGTGTGAAAGAGTGGGTCTATGTTTATGAATGTGCGCGTGTGTGTTGTTTGTAAGGGGGGGCTTGTCCTCCTGAAACCCCGAATGAAACCGACCTACGCGCACTCAATCCTCGTAACCTAAACACGTATTAATCGACGTGAAGCTTCATCGCCCCTATTTATTACTGATTTGTTAAGGAGTGACTATAAATTAAAGGTTTGAAACCCTAAACTCATATGCAATTAAATACATTCGTGTACGACATGTAACCTAAACATTAGAAAAACACCTGAGTGAATACAACCTCAAGGACTTCCTCAGGCTTACCTCCTCAAACCGGACCTGTGCTCGATCTCTCCATCGCTCTTCGTCCATGAACCCTAATTACGCTCAACCAAAGACCTGAAAACATAATGACTTGAACCCCAACACTAATCCATATAACGTCATTATTTATTGGTCGTTCCCCGGTCAACACAGCCCACGAGCCCATTTCACCCGCGAACCTGTAATTCAAGCACCCTGAGCTCAAACTCATCCACATCCGCTGTCGAACCATAAATACCCTAATCGATAAACCCTACATGTTCTTGCTATGCCCCCTCTTCGCCGTAGCTCCCGTTCCCTCCCAACAGAGCCAGCCCACTCACTCCCACCTCATATCCACATTCCTGACATCCTCTACTTTTGCCTGCGGGGTGGAAACTGGTGTGGACAGGTGGCGGAGGGGGTGAGCTGACGGCGCAGATGGTGATGGATGCGGTGGAGCGGATCTTGTACCACATGTAGCGGCGCTGGCGGGGTGGGAATGTGCAGGGGGGGGCGGGAGAGCCTTACGATGCGAAGTATACTGAAAAAAAACATGCCACAGAGAATGGCAGTTTACTGTGCAACTGTCCACCCCATATACAGCAGCGCTGCACTTGCCGTCGCCCTTATCGTTGTGGCATGCTAGCGCATTATTAGCCAGTTACGCGCAGTTTAGTGGGAAAGAGAGCGAGGGGGGATGGATATGAGATTGTGTGGGGCAATCAGTCCATCTTCCAGGGGTACGTTGTGGCATCCGACCACTGAAAGGGACAGCCATCGAAGCCGTTGACGGGGTGATTCACGCCCGACTCACCCCGCGACATCAGCCGCTTCCGCATCGTCTGTCAGCAAAACAGTCCACCCACTCCGATCGTGTCAGTTCAACCCCCCCCCCCCCCCCCCCCCCCCCCCTTCAAAGGAAAGAAGCCCCCACCTTCCCTAACGACAGCTGTCCTGTTGTGTGTGTGTTGTGGGGGGGGGGGGGGGGGGGGGGGGGGGGGGGGGGTAATGAAACTGATCTACATCATTTCAATATTTGGGATGACTGTATGTGGGTGTGGGTGAGCTCATATGTTTGGGGGGAGGTGGGGGAGGGGTCACCTTCGGTGGGGGGCTGAAAAATTTGGCACCCTTGAAGAGCAGCTTTACCGCCTGCCAATATATTAACACCGCCGTGCGCTGCGGCATGTAGCCGTATCTATTGCGCAGTGAGCGTGAGCAGCAGTCACCCATGGCGTCAGCAGGGGTGAAGAACACACGCGCGAGAAGGGAAAGGGGAGGGGTGAGGTCTGGTATCATCAGAAGGATGTAGACGTATACTGCCATGGAGATGTATTGGAACAGGCATGAAGAGAAAGTGAGGGACGGAGGGAGCTACCTGAGCAGGGTCCCAAGGCTGGCCTCCTCATTACGCAGGCCACCCGCTGGACCGCTCACTCTTGTGATGGTGAACGTTGATGGGGGTGAGAGTGAAGTAATCAGAACAGACGGAGTGTGCCTCAGTGAACGGAAGAGTGGTGTCAAGAGGAAGACGTGAAAGAAGGCGCGCAAATTTGTGTCTGTGTTTGAGAGAAAGAGAGAGAGTGCATGCTTGTGTATGCGTGTTGAGTGCGAGACTGTGTGAATGTGCATGTATATGTCTGTGTGCGTGTGAGTGTGTGTGTGTGTGTGTGAGAGAGAGAGAGCGTGTCTGTAAGAGAGAGAGTGTGTGCGTGTGTATGTGTGCTGGGGGGAGGGGTTACCTTTTGACGACCAGATGGGCGTCGAAGAAGTCGCCGAACTGAGGGTGGGCGCGCGCGAGCACGGTGAGGGTAAGGGTCGCCGCGGGTGGGGTTGATATGAGGTGCCACGTCGCCGACATATCCATGAAGGGCGACACGTGCAGCGACTTCGGCACGTCCTCACCCCTGCGCAGGGCCAGCAATGCCTCAGCCCCCCCCCCCCCCCCCCCCCCCCCCCCCCGCTGACGAGCCTGTTAGCTGCCCCGCGACAGTCAGGTCGAGTGGCGACTTACGCTGGGTCGAATACGAACCGGACTCGATCTCCCCACGGCGTGTTGGTCACCTGTAGTCGAGTCGGGGTGGCGAGTCACTGACGTGCCCACACAACGACATCCACTAGCATAGTTAACTGTCGACAAGAGTGGTGCGACGCACCTCCGCTATGCAAAGCTTTAGCCCCGTCGTGCTGTCGGCGCTTTCGTAGCAGTAATACACGCTGATCGGATTTTGGAGGTAACTCGCCGAGATCGGATTTGTGAGTAGCCGCACCGGACCTGTAGAACAAGGCGACAACACGCAAAGACCCGAGCTTAGATAATGTCTCGTGTACTGTGTTGTGGACGAGCCGGAAGGGCGTGACTCGGAACCTGTTGTCCCTGCGAACTCCCGCGCCTCCTTCGCGCTCAGGTGGTCGCCGGCCTGGGCGGAGAACCAGAGCGGCGGCGAGTCAAGGTCGATCAACGCCACACGGACCGGGTACCTGGGGGGTATAGCAAAGCGGCGAGGGGTCGCCTGATCAGTGTCTGAGTCGACGGTATGGCAAGTCTCCAATATATATATAGAGAGAGAGCGTGACTTCAGTTCAGTGGCCAGGCTGCAAACTTGAAGCTGTTCCGAAGGGGGGCGCGACGGGAATGGATGACCGTGCCCTCGTAAAACTGTACGCCGCAGTCCGAGTTGGGAGACGACCTGGTGGCGTCATGTTCACTGAATTGGTCAGTTTTTGCCTTAACCTAACCTTGCTGCGCTGTGGATCGCATCGTCATTTCATGGGCGGCAGGGCACGTGGCGGGGCTGCGTCGACTTTCACCTGCTCCAAGGGCGGAGGAAGAGGCGGAGGAGGCGGGCCGGTAGGTCGACGGCGACCGCGAGACAGCAGGTGAAGAGGGTGGCGAGCAGGCTGCCAGCCTGTGCCAGCAGTTGTCCGGAGCTTGGCGACATGGTGGGCTCCAGTTACAGAGCGCCTACTGCCGCACGACTGACGAAGGAGAGCAACTCAACTGTGTTTGCGGCAAAAACACTGGTGCAGCGATGGACAGCCGCCGTCTCCTGCGCGACTCGCGGAAAAAAGACAACGACACATTAGTGTCTCGCTATAATATCAAGTAAAGTATCACCAGAAAATGGGTATAAGATACACTCCTCCACGATAGTCTAGACATGCATTATGTTAAGCACAAGCTAGTCGAGAACACGCTCCCCTCTCACCACGTCAAGCCCGACGATACCCGAGTACCACCCAATTATAGGAGAGTCGAGAAGCAAGCAGTAAGCTGCCATCCGGAATGGTTAGATCTCATCAGCTTAAAGCGAGTGTTGTAGGTGGAGTTAGTCGAATTAAGCCCATAAATTCCCGGGAAGTTGTCTAAACTACACACGTCCTTCTGAGCGCCACGCTTGGGCATTACTCAAGCGCTCAAACCAAGCTGCATATTACTTTATGTTCCACATAACCTTATTTTCGGGGACTTTTGGAGGGGATTTGGAGGCATGGGTGCCGTGTTCAATGCACGAGGTTTTGTTTGCGGGTGTGTGAATAGAGCACGGAAGTTCACGCCACTTGCACGGGTGATGCTTTTGGAAAGCAAGCGAGCAAAAACGCACATTAGGCAGGTTTGGATAAACACTGCACGCTGTAAACATGCGAGGGTGATTGGCTTAGGGGAGGGGTGAGGTCCAACTTGGCCGTCATGGACGCATCACGTTGACGGTGGTGTTTGGAATGCTTGGGTACGTGCTTGTGCAAACCACAACCGCCTCACGCGTGGCACGCGTCGGAAATTAGGCTCGGAAGTCATTAGGAATGAAGAATTCGTCAACATATATCGACAAACCCCGCACAACTAGCCTTATGAGGTGAGCCGAATTCGATGGGTGTTGCTTGCCACTGCGGCTGAGCTTTGCCGGAATACTTCGTAAATTACAATAATTAATAAAAATCGATTTGTGGGTGTTTGAACTCCGGAGTAGGTGCGTTTGACGTGTATTTAAAAGACGCGTCGTCCAACGGTACCTGTTTAAAAATGTTTTGACTGTACATGAGTAAGTTGTGATTGTTTAAACATTATGGCCGAAAGCGGCTTGCCCTTGGTTTGTGCGCATATCGGTGGTAAGTCTACATACGCGATTCCGGGCGTGTCCCCCACAGCGGCCTGCCCAACACCTCCTCCCTCCGTCGCCTATGCACTATATTTGCGCGACCGTCGCATCAACATTCATATTGCGGCGTTGTGCGCCCGTTACTTGTTTTCGTCTAACAAGCACGGCGAATGTTTGAAATAGCGTTCCGCGCGGGTACGGGCGCAGTAACCCCAAGTACACAAGCCCGGCAGTGCTCGAATTCGCCCCTCGTAGATGTCGGCGCATTCCATTTTGGGCGCAAGAGCATTGCCTAGGGTATCAGGAGATTTGTCAATAAAATCGACGCATGATTACATTTTCTACTTGCGAAGGTGCGAAATCTTGTCCTGACTTTTGTGGAGGAGTGTAGGAAAGACCCCCCCCAGAAAAAAAGAAATTGTTGGAGCTAGTACTCCTAACCTACGCTATTCTTTAATGAACGATGAAGCGTTACAAAAAGAACACGATGAGCACGGACAAGGAAAATGGGAGGGGAATAAACAAAAGGGCAAGAGTGACATGGAATCCAAAGCACGGCAAAAGGAAGCACTACATTGTGCACCAACTTAGCAGCTTGAAGCAAGGAAACTCCGCCTAGGCAACGCAGAAAACGCAACACGTGGAGGCGAAAAGCGGTGCCTCACGCGCCGCTCGAGGAAAGCACGGGCATGCTTGCGGCCCATAGCGCGGGTGAAGAGTGCCTTGGCAAGAGAAGGCATCCAAGCCGAGGAAGAAGCGGCCTCCACTCCATCTGCGGCGGCGAAAAAACCGCGCAAGAAGGAATCCGTGTGTACGCTATTTTTAACCACCTCCTCGTTTCCTTTATATACAGTTTTTTGCTTTTCGCATCGTCTTCTCCGCATACATTACCTCCGCTGCATGGTAGTAGGGATCAAAGCCTCAAACATCAAATTAGGCGGGGACAATACCGTAAACAACATACACGGTTAGTAAGTACACTTTGTCTTCCTTATTTCCTTGTTTCCTTTTCGGTTTCGGTACTTGCCCCCGCACATGCTTGCATGCCGCTGCAACCTAATCTGTCAAGGCATGTGCCAAAACTTTTTGCCTATTCAAGTTTGCCCTTTGCTACAACGAAAATCAATTGCCACGGTTGGGATAACAACACGATTAACCCCCCTTGCGTTTTCTTCAATTGGTTTTTTGTCTTCCGGTACCTCTTTATGCTACAATTACTTTCTCCACCCGCGGTACATGTCGCAATATTAGGAGCTCCTTACAAGAAAAAGCAGCGTAACACACCAATCAAAAAAAGAAAAAAAGGTGGGAACCCCCCCTCAATAGGCCTAAGCCATATTGGGCACCAATACCGCACTATCTCTATTATATAGGAGCTACCCGTGGCTAGGCCGTGTTCCACATGCCGCTAAAGTAGCGAAAGAGCACCTATCGAAACAATACGGGGAAGGGGATGCACACGCCCGTATAGCCCGCCAAAGCACAACAAATTACAAATCGTACAGACGCCGCTACTACGCCCAATGGCGACTACATGCAAAGAGCCCCGTCGGGCGGCCTATGTTGCCTATGTGGCGCAAATGCGTGGATACGCAATGTGAAAGGCGTCGATAGCCGGTCGTGGCATCAAAAGGCTGTACCGGCAACTCAACCACTCACTAGGGCCAATGAAGATGGAAAAAAAGGCCCCTGCACTATATATTGTATTTTTCGAACTAAATGTGACGCGTATTGTCATGAAACAATACATTGCATGACATTGTACAACCACTCGTTACTAATTTTGATACGCACTCCACTTGCACTTTATCAACGGGGTACACGGAAATGCCATCACCGGGGATCGAACCCGGCACCTCCGTGTCTGGAGTCGTACGCCGTAACCAAGTACCGCGCCGAAAAGTCGGTACCCATTGGGGATATATCTCATGTATATATCCCCGTACTGGCCGAGCAACGGGCTCCCGCTGTACATCCACTATTGGCGAGATAGTAGGGCCAAGACTCCCCCGGAGTACAACGTACGGATGTGTCCATTATCATGCCCACCATGGGGATCTCACAACACTCCCCCTAATGAACACCATCCCATCGACTCCGGTCAAACCCTACAAACCCGCGTCATACGCGGAGGGCCCATAACCTATCATAGTTGAGGGGGCAATAAGGAATGCTCACACTCGGTGAGTGACACTGCATGTCATCTCACCCTCCGCAAGTGCCTAGCACTTGCCTATCACAGGACACGCACTAACCTTGTGGTGAGCACACGCCAACATATATTTTGAGCCTTTAGATGCTATCTAACGCTCAGCAACTTGCCACCATCAGCAACCTAATCCTCTCTATTGTTGATTGGCTTATCATCTTATTGTGCTGAGTCACAGCCGTACTATCACGATGCTGCTCGACCAACATTGCTGTGTAGCAACTTGATTACCACACAAAACCATGTCTCGCAACACTCCCCCTTGCTATGCAGGCAATCCCATGATGGCATTGCACAACTTGTCGTGCCTTGCACTCACTAATGGCTTGGTAAGCACATCAGCAAGCATGTTCTCCGTCGCACAATATTGCACCTCGATGTCTCCGCTCTCTACCTTCTCCCGACAGAAGTGGTACCTCACGTCCATGTGCTTGCTGCGTCCGGTCGTCATGCTATTCTTGCTGATAGGAAAAGTCGAGTGCAATACAACTCTGATTGTCCTCGTGAATTGTGATGGGAGACCCGGAGTCTTGGTGAAACTCGTGGAGTAGTTGCTTCAAAAACATCGCCTCATGAGTGGCCGCAGTCAGCGCCATATACTCTGCCTCCGCTGTCGACAACGCCACAGTTTGTTGCCGCTGACTTTTCCAGCTCACCGTTGCACCGTTGAGCATGAACACATACCCCGTGCGAGAGCGCCGCTCGCCAATATCACTCGCGTAGTCAGAATATGACCATCCTACCACCTTTGATGAGGGTGCGCCACCGTACATCAAGACCGAATCTGCGGTCCCCTTGAGGTAGCGGAGCACCCTCTTGGCTTGCTCCCAATGTGACTGAGAGGGGTCGGACATGTACCTACTAAGGTGGCTAACAGCCATGGTAATGTCGGGCAGTGTGCTTACGGAAGCGTACAACAAGCTGCCGATCAAGCTTTGGTACGGCACTAGACCGGGAGGCAATCTTGATGTCGACGTCTCCACACAATTGCTCAAGGCATCGACTGCCATAGGTGAGCCCACCGGCTTGCAGCCCATCATGTTGAAGCGCTCCAACATATCTAAGACGTACTGTTGTTGTCCAATCCTGATGGTGCGGCTGCCACGATCACGCTCGACTGTCATGCCAAGCAACCAAGACACTGGACCGAGGTCTTGCACGTTGAACCTTTCGCCGAAAGCCGACTTGAACCCAACGATGAAGCTACCCGCTGGTCCGACGA
Source organism: Tetraselmis chui (assembly GCA_026401115.1). Classification (NCBI taxonomy): domain Eukaryota; kingdom Viridiplantae; phylum Chlorophyta; class Chlorodendrophyceae; order Chlorodendrales; family Chlorodendraceae; genus Tetraselmis; species Tetraselmis chui. The sequence continues at coordinate 96,219 of JAPMLY010000613.1, forward strand.
TGATGCTGTCGTCCACGTACAACGCCAAGACATAAAGCTCACACTCCTTGATGAAGACGTAAATGCCGGGATCCACCTTGGATTGGGTAAAGCTATACTCCTCTAGCCATGTTGTAATGGTCTTATTCCAGTTCCTAGGAGCTTGCTTGAGGCCATACAATGATTTCTTCAACAAGCACACTCGCTCCTCTCCATTGATGTCGAAGTGGGGGAATCCTTCCGGCTGCCTCATGTAGATTTCCTCCTCGATATCGGCCTCCAAAAATGCCGTCACCACATCAAGCTGCTCCACCTCCCAATCATTACAAGCAGCAAGCGCGATTAACGTTCGAATAGAAATCACCCTCACTGTGGGAGCGAAGGTCTCGTGGTAGTCCACACCCTTCTCCTAAGTAAACCCGCGAGCCACAAGTATTGCTTTGTACCTTGCAATCTGTCCATTGGCATCGCGCTTCAGCTTGAACACCCACTTGGAATCTACGAGTTTGCGACCGGCAGGACAAGGGACCAATGTCCATGTTTTCCGAGATACAAGTGAGTCGTACTCGCTCTTGATAGCTGCCTCCCACACCCCCGATTGGGGACTCCTCAGCGCTTGCTTGTATGACACCGGCTCTTGAACGGTCGGGCTGCTGGATGACTTAATAGCCGCGGTACTTCCCGTAGTCCATCCATCTCCCGAAGCGCCCGCTGAACGGAGATTATACCTTGGACTGGGTACGCATTGCTGTGGTGCGGCAGTGGATCGAAGATTATACCTTGGACGTGGAGTCTCCCCCGAATGCATGTCCCGTTCATCTTCCGTCGACCCGGAATGCTGCCGCGACTCCCGTAGCGGCGACTCCCCAGAAGGTGTATCCCGTTCTTCGCTACACATGGTGCGCGGGATGCTGTCCTCTTCATCATCAGTGCGTTGCTCCGCATTGCTCTCCCCCATGGAGAGGACTGCAGCCTCATCGAACACCACGTTACGGCTGCTCATCACCCGACGAGTAGCAGGATTGTACACCAACCACGCAGGGGATTCGGAAGCATAGCCCACAAAGACACCCTTCCACGCGCGATCGTCAAGTTTGCGGCGTTGAGACTTGTCAACGTGGACATAGGCCGGACAGCCGAAGACCCGCATGGAGCTCAGATCAGCTCGTCTACCGGTCGCCAAGGTGAAAGGTACACCGCCGGCTCCGCTACTATGCACACGATTGCGGACATGCACCGCAGCGGCCATCGCTAGAGCCCAATACGATTTAGGCAGCGCGGCTTGCCGGATCATTGACTGCGCCATCGGGACCAATGTCCCCCACTGCCGCTCAATCCGGCCATGTTGCCAATGCGCGTAAGGGGCAGTGATCTCCACAGCGATGTTGAACTCATCCAAGAGGTTTCGGAAGGCAGCACCTAAGAACACCGTGTCATTGTCCACCCTAAGACGACGAACCGTGTGCCCAAGAGAGCGGATGGTAGTCAACATGCGACGGAACGAGGCGGGAGCCTCATCCTTGGAGCGGACCGCATCATGCAGCATGAAACGGCTCCGGAAATCAACCGCACACAAGCTGTACCGCCGTCCTCCCAAGGATGGAACACTCATAGGACCGCAGAAGTCTAAGCCGAGGACCTCAAAGACACCAACGTTCCGGTCAGCCGGCTCACGAGAGATACGGCGGACGTGCGACTTACACACAGCATACGTCTCACAGAAGCCCAACTTCTCCGACGCAGAAAACGCCACACCCTCCACCTCAGTGGCCAAGAGCCCGTCCAATTGCGACTCGCCAAGGTGACCGAGTCGGGAATGCCACAACCGTTTTTCCAATGGCGCAGTGGCGACCGAAGCGGTAGGATTCGACGAAGCAACCCGCGCCGGCAACCACACCAACAAATGCGCGCGCTCCAACGGAACCACCACGCCACCACCATAACCGGCATGAAGACGAAGGTGGTCCACGGGATCAGCTAACACCACAGAATGACCTTGTCGCCGAGCTTGGGTGAGGCTGAAAAGCCGATGGTAAGACCACGACGCACGGCGGGATAGCTCAGGAACGTGGAGCACATTCTTTAGCGTGGCAGGAATCTCCTCTCCATCTTCAGCCTTCACAATGATGCGGACCGAGCCCACTCCAACAGCGCGGGCGCTGATACCCTTCACCCAAAGCCGGTCGGTGAGCGCTCGATACTCACAGAAGTCACGGCGTACACTAGTCATGTGATGGCTGGCGCCGCTGTCGGCCAACCACATCCACGTTTCCCCATCGCGCTCGAACATGTGTCGAGCCTCGGAGAATGGCCTCGCAGGGGTGGCTGTCACGTCCATGACCGCCGGAAAAGCAACCGGGGAGTCCACTTGCGCAGAGTTACCTCCGGTGTTGTTGACGGGGCACTCGGACCTGCGATGGCCCTTCTTACCACAGCCATAGCAAACACCACGAAAAATTCTCGCTCCGCCTCTGCCATATGAGGTACGACGAGTAGTCGCAGCTCCTTGAAGAGATTTCAGTTGGTCTTGGAGCTCGGAGACTTGCCGCTTCAAAAGTTCAGTCGTTGAGTCATCATGAGACGCTGCAAAAGCCGTAGGTGTATGGGGCTCCGTTGTATGTGATTGCGCACGACTCTCGATGCGCATGCCCTTTTGACGAAGATCACGCTTGACGGTATCCATGCTGAGGTCGTGCACGTCCCACGTGTCGGTGATGGAGTGGTATTCGCTGCGCAGGCCCTTCACCAAGTACATGATGATACGCCGGTCGTGGACGACGTCCCCAACTCGGGCAAGCTGTCGTTGCAGTCGAACTAACCGGTTGAGGTATTGAATGCCGCTCTCGCCGTCCGCTTGCGGCGTCTCCAAGTCCTGCAATAGTTCCGTACACCGGTAAATACCATCGTCCTCATAATGATTGACTAACGCAGTCCATGCAGTGTGGCCGCAGGTCTTGTCATCCTCGCTAACATTCTCGATAATGGAAAGGTCGTCCTCCGGCAGCGCAAGAATCAATGTGGAGTACATGTCGACTTGTTGTTGAGAGGAAGCGGCACCATCCGACGACAAAGCCGGAGCCCACTTTTGCATCAAGCCAAATGCACGGAAACTTTTCTTCCACACGTCAAAATCTCGTCTCTCCCCACTGAACTTGGGTAGTTTCACGGAGTCCATAGCAGGTACGTCGGATGCACTCGCAAGAGCACCAGAAAATGCCAACAAGAAAAGCCAGGTAGGAAAAATGCCAACAAGAAAAGCACCAAGTACCGGTGAAGAGGCGGGCAACACGGCTCAGAAAAGGAGACGACAAAGGGCTGACCGAACACGCAGTTGTACTCCCGGAGTCTATACAGCCAAGGCAATCAGAAACGAGTCTCAGAAGGTCGGTCAAGTGACGTCGTACAGGAGTGCTAGTACACTTGTGGTAAGATGCCTTTCCAAAAATTCAGCCGGACCACTATAGTAGGCTTTCACGAGAAAAGAAACTGGCGGGTGACAAGCTCCGGAAGCGAATAAAATTCCAGAAAGCGCCAAGCTATAACAAAGGAAAGCAAGCCGATCTTCATGTCACACGAGACGGCGTTCGGGGGTTCAAGCCGGCTCCAAGCGACACAAACAAGTCGCTACCAGCCGGGTATCGAAGTAAAGCTACAAACACAAGCACGAGCCAGCCACTTTGTGAGCCAGCCGCACCTCACGTATCATGCGACACCACAAAGGTCTACCACTCTTCGAGAAGCAAGCTCTAGGTTCCAGTCAAGACAAATGACTCCAACAACTAGCAGCTAGAGGAGGGAGCAGTGGAAGCGTGGAGGGCCCATAACCTATCAACGGGGTACACGGAAATGCCATCACCGGGGATCGAACCCGGCACCTTCGTGTCCGGAGTCGTACGCCGTAACCAAGTACCGCGCCGAAAAGTCGGTACCCATTGGGGATATATCTCATGTATATATCCCCGTACTACCCGAGCAACGGGCTCCCGCTGTACATCCACTATTGGCGAGATAGTAGGGCCAATACTCCCCCGGAGTACAACGTACGGATGTGTCCATTATCATGCCCACCATGGGGATCTCACAACACACTTCCACTTGCACAAGCAACATAACATATTTGTGTGAGCAGTTTGCTCTTCGCGCCCGCCGGCGGCGGTCCCGGAGGGGGGGTGCGCTCGCATGCCCGTCGGCACCTACCTCTACCTCCACGCGGTGGGCGCTGGTAACACCGTAGCCGTGCCATGCTTGGCACGGCAGGGGACTGAACGAGGTACCGACGGCTGCGGTCCGCGGGATCATCAACTGTCGGGAAGCCATGTATGGAGGGTTTTGGAAAAGCATAATATCCGTACACCAACACAAGGATCTCCCGCTCGGCTAGTCCGATATGTTTTTTCAGCAAGTAAATACTCACATATACCCTCCCGACACGGCGGGAACGATGTCTACGAATTGTTTTTTGGCGAAGAAGGGTACGGACGGATCAACGGTGGGACGAGGGTGTTGGAGCTGGCGGCGGACGGATGGGAAGCAACGCTAGGGCACGGCGCTCGCTAGCAGTCGCCAACCATGCATGAGTTTTAAGTCTCCCCTCGGGGCGAGGCATGAAGCTACGCCGGACGGAGGTGGGTCGCAGCCGGAGGAGCGGCACGGTCTGGCGGCGGCGGTCCTTAGGATCACCCGCCGCCGGAAAAACCCGGTGCGGGGAGTTTTTGGAAAAATATTCCCGTAGCAAGTGTCTTTTGTGGTTCGGCGACTCGATCCATGTGTCCGACCCACCCCTCCCCTAGTCGGTACCCGGTTATCGACATGCTGCCTCATGCAGCGTGCCTAGGGTTATTGAAACTGCGCACTGCTCATAAAGGCGCCCCCTAACAACATAAACCACCGGAGGAGGGTACGGACGGCCACAGCGCGATAAGATAGGTGTTGGAAACAAACGGAGCAAGGACATGGGAGAGGAGAACATCTGGCCCGGGGGCATGAGAGCCAGCCGGACAGCGTGTGCAGCTTAGCTATTTTTTCTTCACAGCCCCCGAAGGAGGAGGGAAGACTCGGCTAGGTGGCGAGCTGCGTCGGGAGGAGCAACTACTACCTCGGGCGGGGATGAGCACGGATCGAGACGGGACCGACGACGAATTGAGCGAGGGGCTTTTTACATGCCTTCCCCCCTAGCTCCGGCACGACCGGAGTCGCACATGCACCGAGGTCATGCAGGTTCGCCTTCGCCTCGACCAACTCAAGCTGACCAGCCTCGCTGATCAGCGTCCCCGCAGCGGCTGGAGCATGCCGCGTATCGTGGAGACTAGCGACACTTTTTTATTTCATATTATTGTATCCGAAAAAATACGTATGGATGAAAAATAATAAATACTTGGTTGAGGTACGTGTATGTTTTAGACGGTATCGTTACCGCCATTGGAGAGGTTGGGATTAGTGCTTCACGGTGTAGCCCCCGCGAAAATAAGACCTTTTTACAAACGGAGCAGGGAGGGCCCAGAGATAGCAGCCGGTTTCACCCGATACATGTTGTAAACAATTTCGAATTTCGAATTTTGAGTTAGCTCTTCACGGGCAAACTGCAACATATATCTATTAGGGGGCCTTCGCGGCTATTTGCAATAAACTTTGCAGTAACACGTCAGCATCATCGTGACACGCCAGCGCGTACACCCTCGCGTACGACCAAATTGCAATAGACCTTTATTGCAATATGGTCTCAAATTGAAATAAAGAAAGAGATTGCAGTAAAGATTGCAGTAAAGATTCATCCGTCTTTTCCAATTTGCTGTAAAGCAAATTGTATCGCTACGGACACGACGGTGCTACCGCTTGGGCAATCGCCCATCATGCCTCCACCACGAACAGAATTAAGTGTTATTGATTAAGTCGTATATGTATGTTCTACATCTGTTCCCTTCCGTCGATTTCCTGAGGGGAGGTGAGTCGCGAGTTCATGCAGCGCCTTTGTGTGGTTCTTCATGGAACGCTGGGTTCCTCGCCTTGTTTTGCCTTGCAGGAGGGAGGGGCAGCTGCTGTTGCCTGCCTCCCCGCTCGTCCGACTTCTGCGCCTGTTTTCTTCTCTTTTCACTTATTTACTGGCGGATTGCAGTGCTATTTTTGTAATAAATATTTCATTTACAAATAATAAGTATTATTGCAATCTTGCCAGATTCTCTGCTGCGATGGACGAGTACGGGTACATGATTTAAAATATACATTTAAAACACATATCATTAATAATATATCGCTAATATCTGAAAATCAGATATGCCAGCATAATTTAAATACTGGAAAATGCAAGGATATGATTTATATAATAATTATTACTGGGAAAAAACGAGCTGGACGATATGTGCTGGTCGACCATTTGCGTCCTTGATCCGCTCCGCGTGGGATGTCAGCAGTTACTTTGTTTATGTGATCTCGAGCTATAAGGCTCGGCAAAAGGGGAACAAACACGGAGTCCCCGTGCCTGTATTTGTTGGCAAGCCAAGTGTCATTTTGTGCAGTACGGGTCCTGTAGCGCCTTCTTTTATTTATTCGTCGAGTGTCTCGTCTAGTGTTGAGGATCCTGTCGAGTCGTCATCGCGTCTTGCATCTCTTGGACACTTCGTACTTCCATGAGGCATACCATCTATAGGCTGTTGTCGCTGCTCTACTACTCCATTTCCTTAGGTACTTCGTTGCGAGCTCCATCTCCTGATATCGTGCTCCGTTGATGACTGCCTCGGTCGCGCTCCACTCCTTTCCCTGAATTATTTTCGGTTCGTCTGCCGCTATTTTTAACGGTGTTGTTTATTCCTTAGCTGTCCAATTGGCCGATTCCAAATGCAAGACACGGATAAACATCGTACCACTCGGGAAAATATGAATTAGATAAACACTGATCATATCGTGATTGGCGATGGCTCCTGTGCATTTTTACATATTAAATCAGAATCCTCCGAAAACTGGTGGTTTATATTTACCTTCTTTCTCCCGAGTGGGGCTGCTAGTACGTAATGTAACCGTCAGAAATGTTGGTTGATTTATTTAGAAATTGATTTACATTTCCATGACTCTCTTTCCCGTGCGTCCGCGCGACAGGGACGGGCGACAACAACGACACCGCTCAAATTGGCCCAGGGTTGGTGACGAATGCTACCGAGGAGTCAACGCCTACGCCCGAACCCATACGAATTAAGCAATTCAATATCTACCAGGGTATGAGCTGCGCAGACGGACCGGAGCACGAGATCCCCTCGCCCGATGACATATCGATCGACGGATTCAGCGGGAACGCATCGTCGGAGGCGGACGTTGCCGACTGCCGACAGTTGTGCCTCTCGACACGTGACTGCCTGGCTTATACTTTCAATGAAACTTCTGATCCTCCTTCTTGTGTCCTCGCTAACTCTTGCTTCATTCGCGAGCGGGTAAACGGAAGCATAAGCGGCGTCGACCAAAGCGTGGGTAAGCGCTGTAATCTGTATTGAGACATGCCAGAGCGCCTCCCGACGATCCCTAATATCTAATTGTTGCGCTTACTGCGGATGTTTCAGCTGCAAATTATGATCAAATTTAACGTATTGAATTACAGAGTCTTTTTTTGCGTCGTTTTTTGTGCGCCTTTATATCGACACAGATATATAATGGCCGGTGTTTTGCGATACATTTGACAGACGCGGAATTCCGGCGGTACAACAAATACGAGCGCACGGCTTGCCAAGCCGAAACCATTGCTCAGAACAGCAGCTACACTTCCATCGTCCGCTGCCAAGCATGGTGCACTCGCTTCGACGGATGTCGAGCAGTCACGCACACCCCCTCCCGCAAACACTGCGCACTGAAGCGCCACTGTAACACGCGGCGCATTCAGCGTGGGGTCATCAGCGCCGTGGGCCGCGGCATCGGTACGTCCTGAAACTGCTGCACTTTAGCGTTATTATCCTCAATAATTACTTGTGGGTTATTGTAATGCTCTGTCTGCACCTCGTCCATTGTCAAGCAACCTGCATCGGAAACATCGCGGCATAAGAATTAGTCTTAGTAGGTGGGCTTAAAGCAATCATGAAAGCTGACTGAAAAAATATTTTTGCTTGTTTTTACCGGATGTAAATTATTAACATATGCGCAGTACAATGTTGAGTTTATCATTTGGATGAATAGCGCTGTACTTTAGGGGTATCTGTAAGGACAGTCGATAATGTGTGTGTCGCGGTTCATATGAAATAGTATTGTAACAAATGGTGTGATAGGATAGATGCCATGGTATAATACCGAGTATAATTAAACGGTTGAAGGAGATGGATTGCAAGAAGACTAACATGAGCACGGACAGGGAAAAAGACCGGAATATTGAACGGTCCGGATTTTATTTGATTGTCGCTACACATAATCCTTAATTAAGCGTACTACTCTACAGAACAATTAATTGCTAGATTAAACTAAGGATCTAAATACGAGTTGGAGCTACGGTATCAAGCAGCACTCATAATCGGCTTCGTTGCTTTATTTTCAGATTCCTGCGCGGTGTCCCAGTCCTGCAAGACAGACGACCCATCAATGGTGTGCCTCGACCCCGCAAACGAGACGGCCGGCGAGATGACCGACCCCGCGCCCGGCACATTCACACCGCCCTACCGCGGTGTCGACTTCGTGCCCACATTTGACAAACGCCCCGAGTACCCGCAATGCCACTTCAAGCCGCCGTCGGACCCGCTGCCTCGCGACTGGGCGGACGAGTGCATTGCAAATGCGAGAGGAGTAGGTTTCCTGCGTGAACGCAAGGGACGGCCGAACGAGGAGTGCCCCGCGGGGTGGTTCCTCTGCAAGGGGATGTGCTATGTGAGTTTCGCCCGTTCCGTGTAGTTTACTATACACGCACTTTACTTTAATTATATCGGATATGATAATAATAAGCGTCGACAACACAAACGTGTACTATCAGCCACACTGACGTTTGCATGTTGAATGCGCTCTAATTTGCAGCGATTCTGCATGGACAACATTCTCAAATTATACATATCTTGAATTTGCTACCTTCACGGCATGTTCATCTGCTTATAAACAATCGGAAAAGTCATACACGCATCACACGAGTTATTTTTACGTCTGTCGCTTATGATTCAATTGTCTTTGTGGCAATCGAATTCTCAACAAATTAGTCTACGAAGCTGCAAAATGCCCTACTAGTGTAAGCAATAAGTAGAATATTATAGCTTTGATTTAAGAGTCAGACGGTTTATTCGGTCTGACTTGTTTTTTGAAATTCGTGTCCGTGAATGCTCTCACATAATGTGCGGATTTGGATTGGATGCTAAGTTTCTGGGATACTACACAAAGTGACAAAGTCCGTCTATATCCAATTGGCGAAAACTCAATCCAATACCACTTAGAATAGGTGTGTAGAAATTGGGAATTTTATCGCTCCATTGCTATTTACCGAACATGCAATGACTGCTTGCATTGTTTCACGTCCGTATGAAGAACGATACGGACGTAAATTTCGAGCGACATTCCGATTCGGAAACGAATAGAGACATGCGCCGACCCAGTGTCTGTGGAAATTGTCTTTCGGGTTTCCAAAGAATGCAAATGGATACAGCATAGTGCGTGACTGAACACCAAGTCAGGTAAGCCACTTTCAACATCAATTCAATACACTAAGTCTCCCCGAGCATGCAAGAACACACACACACACGCACACACACACACACACACACACACACACACACGCACGCACACACACACACACACACACACACACACACACACACACACACACACACACACACACACACATACACACAAACACACACACACACGCACGCACGCACGCACACACACACACACACACACACACACACACGCACGCACACACACACACACACACACACACACACACACACACACACTTGCTCACCCCCTCCACCCCCCTCTCCCCAATACACTAGGGACAACAGTATGCAATACCCCATTAATTCACATTTTCACCCATCGTTACATGAACTTTGAGCGACGCACGCTGGAAACTTGCCTAATGATGTTCAATTTGGTTTTTGCTGACCAACCCAAACATTTGTACGCCCACGGCTTCCTAGAAATTTCCGTAGAAAGTTATGCCAAAGCTGAGCCTCAAAACATCGATCGAACATCTTAGTGCATCACTTCGGATTTCTTTCCTTTTTTGAGGAAAGTGTGCCAAAATCAAAACCCTAAATCAAATGTTTTACATATTTGTTGTCCTCTACAGACGCTCGTGCAGCGCAACAACCGCGGCCCGGATCGCACATGGTACTACCAAGACGACTACATGTTTGTGGAGAGCCGGTGTGGGCTTTGCGGCGGCGCTCGGGTGGCATTCGTCGGAGAAGACCCAGAGATGCAACGCGTGGCGGCTGAGGCGGCCGCACAATCGGTGAGCGAAGACAAAGCAACGTGGGTGCGACGCCACCGCTTCATGACTGAGCCCAATCCAACCGTGCTCGACACCGACCCCTTCCAACCATGGCACATGTACGTGGAGTTGTATGACGATGACAAGCAAGCGGCCACGTATCAACGGTACTACACCGGCGAGAAGGACGGGATGGACAGTCCCGGCTACGACCGGCGCTTCCGAAACCAAGAGGCGTCCATTTTGTGCGTCAACACTCTTCCGCGCATCGCACAAGCGGTTAAGCACTCTGATGACAGCAACTTGAGCATGGAGGATGGGTGCCGTGGAGCCGATAAGCATGACATGTGGGACAATGACGAGCACCGTTGGCGCCCCGAGAAGCATTGGCCCTTCCCTGGCCACTGAAACCGTGCCGTGATATGTTTTCCAACAATCATGACACAACTATTATGGCATTAAACGATTTTCCAAGCACTGTTTTGAAGCCAATTGGGAGATAGAGTTTTCTAACATAGATCAAAATAGAACCGTGTGACTGTGGAGCAGCTGGCTTTGGGGCCGACACTGCCTTATTTGGCTAAGCTTGCGTCGCGGTTGTAAATCGGTTGCTTAGACGGTGTAACCCAGCACAATTTTCCCTATTATTACATAATAAGCCAAATAATTCGGAAAATGCGTGCGATACGCAATGCTCCTTTGAACCCGCCTTTCGAATCGAGATTGGCCGTGGATGCCCACTACTCATGCATACACATCGGGGGAGAGAGTACGTTGTGTTGGCAAAGCAAACGCAGAAAGATTCAGTCCAATTTTATTCGGAACATGTGCACACATGTTTTGCACATCGCCTATGAAATAGAAATGCGATATAATAATCCAGGGAAGACAACCACCGGTAGTAAACGGATTATTGAGCTCCGCGTGTTAGAAGCTTCCCCGTGTATGTCGCATGTTTGGTTAACGTAATATGCTTTCGTTACCTTGTTGGCACTCTTTCTTGGGCTTTGAACCCTTCGTGATGTGTTTTGACAATGACTCGATATGGCAGTACAACGATTGTCCCGTGACTGTTTATTTGATGCCAACGCTTGTCTGAGCTTTGAGTAGCCCAACTTGCCAGTCTCTAATTTAGCCTCGCGCATGTCTCGGCATTAATAAATCTTGTTGTCCGTCGATGTATGCAAGACAAGACGATTTTCCCAGAATTACATTACATATCGAAATAAATTTTAAAAATCGAAAATGCGATCGATGCGAGATACGCGTGAAGTCCGCATGCCTGCCCTTCACCTCCTCGATGTCGTGACTTAAGAAGGTCCGTGGATACTGACTCATTTGTACCATGCGGGGGAGTCAAGCACGTTGTGCTGACAAAGGAATCGCAGAAAGAGGCAAGCGCATTTTGTTTGGGAAATGCACACACTTGTGCTTCTTGTCGGTTGCAATATAACCAAAATGGTGTTAACCCAACGGAGAATTGATCTCCGCACGTTGGAAGGTTCTCTCCGTGAATTATGAAAGATTTCCTGTTCACGTGTCATGTTTCCATGGCGTTGTTGCCACTCTTTCCCTCGCATCTTGTCATCGCTTTTCTTATATGCCCGCGTGTCTCGTTCTTTCGGCTTGTATTCATCATGTCTGCCGCTTGGGAGTTAACGTGTTCGTTGTTACCACGTGTTACAATCGTCATGTGTTGGTCAACTTTGCCACATCTTTCAAGTTTCCTAGATGATATTGTTGGGAGGGCCCATAGACAGCAGCCGGTGGGCAACTCTTATATGTCATAAACAATTTCAATTCGTCAATTTTGAAGATGGCGTGGTTGGCGGGTGTGCCCTCACAGAACAACCACCCCAACCTGTACATGCTGCAAATTATTTTCATGTTGTTGGAAGTTGAAATATTGCAATGCAATTTCTCACGCGGCGGTGACCTCTCTCGCGATCGTTGTTGATTCCGAAGTGACACATAATTGTGAAATATGGAAACAAAATACCAATGGATAGGAAGTGGGTCATTCGGTGCGAGCGTCGCGCCTCTCGCGTCCATAGCATCGTAGGGTATTTAGGGTTTTGACCGCAAGATACGTGCCCCTTCAGGGACTCTAGGGCTTCACACTGAAACCCAATTTCTATAGCGTTTACATGGATCAGACCCCAAGAGAGACCCCACAATGATTTGAGGGTTTCGACCCGAAGGTGCCCGAATACAATTCATGACATTGACTCATTTTTTCAAAACACGATGTGACTTATGGAATCCGAGGTGGGGAGGTTTACGGGTTTGTTGTATTTAGGGTTTATGTTGCTCTTCCATGAAACGTTTGGCTGCGATGTGGGCAACGCATCGCGGCGGCAGCCCCTCCGCGCTCGTCTTGTATCCCGCGAGGAAGGCGGACATGGTGGGGTCTGCCGCGAGCTGCTCCAACAACAACTGTTGGATGCTCAGCTGCGTCACGTGCCGCCGCTGCGCGCTCCGCCTCGTGCGCAACTCACCCGCCGCATCCACGCTCTCAAGGAAACGATCCAACAGCTGCAACAACTCCGGGATCCCCTTTCCTGTGTGCGCGCTGCACGCCATCACCTACGCATACACATCCCCCCCCCAAAAAAAAACACATACATACACATCACAGCCACAATCGTCACAAACACACACACACACACACACACACACACACACACACACACAGCGTCAAACAAAACAGACACACCTTCACACGCACCCACATAATCACACACACACACACACACACACACACACACACACACACACACACACACATCTACCTTGTGGCACACAACATTACTTTCACATGCCTTACACCACCATCATCTTGACGCCACGTCACCTCACATTAACTATTTGCCATAGCACATCTCAAACACCACCTCCACAACCCTCACCCCAACAATCACACTCTCCATCATCACCACACCCATCACCGTCTCACCACCCTCACACCAAACCGATTCATATCCACAACCACCCAAATCAGCATCACGTCTCTATCACCACCTCCATCACCTCCACTCCAATAACCCCTCTCTCTCCATCACCACACCATCCACTCCTCACCATCTCAACATCACACAACTTCATATCCACCACCACAGTCATCCGGATTCGCCTAATCACCACTGCAACAGCTGCGCATCCACCACCATCCTCCCCATCACAAACCGTCATTACGTCACCATCCTCCCGCCACACCACTCTATATCGTACCTCATCATATCTAAATCAAAACCATCATCCAAACAGCATTAATCACCTAAACATAAACAACTATATCCACATCATCACAATATTACCTTCCACCACCCTTCTCTCAATCATCACACACCCCCACTTTTTATCGATTACCAACAAAATCAACACCGCACACCAACCGCCAACCCCATCTTCCACACAGCAACAATCACCATCCCAATCCCCATCACCACACCCACATCCCTCCACCACCACACTCTCAACCCTCCGTCACATCGCGGCCACAGAACCGCTCTACACCTTTCCCCACTATTTGGCATCGTCATATCACTATCACCACATCATCATACTCACTTAACACCGCACCACCAACCACTAACCCCTTCACCATACCGTCATCAAATCCTCCTCTCTACCCCCCCCCTCCCCCCCTTCTCCGCCTCAGGCACAGCATCACCCCATGATGGTCACGCTACCCCTTACATTGCCGTCCCACCACTACTGTGACAACCATCTGGTCAAAATCACCCTCCTTAATCAGCACCATTTACCTTCGTCAACATACCATCCCACCCCATCCCCGCCCTTTCCTGGGCAAGAACAATCCTAATTCACCCCCCAACCTGCCATCACTAACCTCCCATTCTCGTCCTCATCAAAACAATGCCAACATCAAACGATTACCCACCTCACAAACTCACCTACCGAAAGCGCACCACCCCTCCCATCGCCACTTCACCCCAGCTCACACATACTCCACACACCTATCAGCCCTCTAACGATTTCATTATTCAACCCCCAGTCTACATCCTATCACTCTGGGGTCGGTGGAGCGCGTGACCGCAACAACGGGGAGGCAGCTTATGGAGTGGGTGGCCGACCTGTGGCGTCCAACTTTGCCATCGACGAGGCATAAGACCGATTGTGGAGCGGTGTTGGAGCACGGACTGCTCAGCCACGCGTGCCGTCTCCCCGTCCGCCTTGTTCACCACAACAGCATCAGCGATCTCCATAATCCCTGTACCAAGATTTCAACAGCCGCGAGCCCCTCAGCAAAGTAACCTTAAAACACACACACATGCACGCCTACAGATGCACACATACACATACACACATACGCACACATACACACATACACATATTAGATACACACATATACGCACACACCAGCAGTCATCCACACATCAACACACACACACAAACAAACATACACGCACACATACGCACACACTCACACACATATATGTAAAGACGCATACGCAACCATATGCAAACACGAACACACATATATACGCACACTCAAACTCTAGCCATACATCCACACACACACACACACACACACACACACACACACACACACACACACACACACACGCACTCACATATGTACAGACGCATATGCAACCATATGCACACACGCACACACACTCATACACATACACAAACACACACCCACACACACGCACGCACGCACCCATCTTCTTTCTCTCCCTCTCAAATATACCAACACCTACACACACACGTGTGCACATACACGTATACATATTCAAACAAGCACACACACACACACTTACACACATGTGCACATACACGCATACATATTCAAACACGCACACACACATACATACACATACACGCAGATACACACGCATACGTACACACAGAGACACATACTCTCTCACATGCATCCCCAGCACACACACACAGACACGCACAGACACACATACACACACACATATGTACAGATGCATATACAAACATATGATCCCACACACACACACATACACACACGCACGCACGCACACATACATACACACACACGCACGCGCGCATAGGCACACACTCACACACGTGCACACACACATACACATACACATGCATATGCACTCACACACATACGCTCACATACACTTTCTCACATGCAAACCCAGTACAGCCACACGCAGACAAACACACACACAAACAAACACACACACAAATACACACACGCTCACACAAACACATAAAACAGACACACACACACACACACACACACACACACACACACACACACACACACACACACACACAAACACACACACACCTCTCTCACACACACACGATGCATAACTGACAGGAAACAAAGCAATGATGGGACTCACCTCTCTTCATCGCCTGCAGGTCGTCTGATAGGGATTTAATAGGGACATGCGGAGGAGAGGAGCGGAGTAGAGGAGGGTTGGTTAGTACAGATGTCAACAATATGCCACTTCACCATCGCATCGCTGTCATTATAAAAGCGAAGGATATTGGTAAGATGGGCTAAAGATAAAGAGGGGGTTCCCACCTCCTCCACTGGGAGGCAGCAAAAGTAGGACGCAGTCCACGAGCTCAGCGATCGCTGTTTCCGACTGCCCTACTCCCACCGTCTCAACCAGAACCTACAAATACAAATAACCAAAGCCATCCTCTCAAATCAAGCCACACGTCTCCCATTCCATTCTTGCGGCACCGCCGCAGAGCAGACGGCAGCTGCGACGATTCGCGCGTTACCGCGGGTAAATGTGAAGATTGAGAGCTAGAGTGAAATTATACATACATTTGTGTAAGTGCTGCAAGACTTGCTCGGAAATGATATTTTACATTGCATGGCCCTGTTCTGTATGAAAGATAAGCGGTTATACAAAACGTATGCGTAGAATAAAAGGAGTTGGGAGGAGATTATGGGGTTAGTAATAAGTGTGTGGGAGTGTGCCAAATGTCTGTGCATATGTGCGTGCACGTCAGGGTGTCTCAAAGTATTTGCGCCTATTTATGTGTATGTAAGTGTCTGTGTATATGTGTGAGTGTGTGTGAGTGCGTATGTGTCTACCTGTGTGTCGGTGTTTGCGTGTGTGTTGTTATGTGTGTGTATGTGTGTGTGTGTGTGTGTGTGCGTGCGTGCGTATGTATGTGTCTGCTTATTTGTGTGCGTGTGTGTTTTCCTGTGTGTGTGTGTGTGTGTGTGTGTGGATGTGTGTGTGAGTGTGTGTGTGTGTGTGTATGTTTTTGTGTGTGTGTGTGTGTGTCTGTGTATATAGTTGAGTGTATGTGCGTGTGTGTGTGCGCGTGTATGTGTGTGTGTGAGTGTGTGTGTGGGGGGGGGGGGGTGTGTTTTTGTGTGTGCGTGTGTGTGCATGTGTGTATATAGTTGAGTGTGTGTGCGTGTGTGTGTGTGTGTGTGCGTGTATGTGTGTGTGTGTGTGTGTGAGTGTGTGTGTGTGTGTGTGTGTGTGTTTTTGTGTGTGCATGTGTCTGTGTATATAGTAGAGTGTGTGTGTGCGTGTGTGCGTGTGTGTGTGGGTGTGTGTGTGTGTGTGTGTAAGCGTGCGTGTGATGTTGTTGATCCATATGTTAGCGGTGGAGGAAGGGGTAACTCACCCGTTGATAGCCCGCCGCTTCAAGAATGAGCACAGCATCGGAGGTCGCCCGCGCCACGCCCCCCAGGCTTCCCCGCGTCGGCGAGGGGCGCACATATGCATCCTTGTGGTGGCTCAGCTCCGGCATCCGTGTCTGCATCGACAGCTGCCCGATCAAGTCCAGCCCCAGATTGACTTTTGCATGCTCATGTATCGCTATCATTTTTCTATTCGGTTACTCAGTTCGTAGCATATTTCTGTCAGAAAACGGGTCCAATGTCGATGCTGCATGGCGCACTACACAGCCCACACTCACCTTATCTCCCAAAATCGCACCGCCGCTAAATTGGGATGACGGATCCACCGCCAGCACCGCCACCCTATGAGTCTCTACCAAATGCATCCCCATTGCTTTCGCAGGGGAGGGGGGGGGATCAGGGAAACTAATGTTTGCGTATGCATGTGTGTGTGTGTGTGTGTGTGTGTGTGTGTGTGTGTGGCGATTTGGATGCTGATCTGTGCATGTGTGTGTGTGTGTGCATGTCTCTGTGTATTTAGGTGAGTGTGGGTTAGTGTGTGTTGGTGTGTGTGATGGAGAGGGGAAGATAGAGCATTAGCTCTTTAGATTCCTCATGACGCAAAGGTGTTTCAATTCAATGGAGAGACAGAGAGGTGGCCTCACTCTCGATGAGGCTAGACTTCCCGGCGCCCGGTGGCCCAGACACGCCGATTCGAAAGGGCGGGGCATGCGACTGCCGTCGCTGCGACAGCTGCTCCGAAATGAGGTGCAGAAAATGAGCTGCCTGCGTAAGATGGGGGGCACTGACTTGAGAATGAGAGGGTGGGGCAAGGTTGAAGTTGGGTGAAACTGAAATGGGTGCAGGCAGCTTTTTACTACATTTGTGATTATGGGGAGTGAGTGGAAAAGGAGCTAGAGAGTGTGTAAAGGGGGACAGAGGACAAAGTAGAGTACGCAGGGGAGAGGGACAGTAGTTGATGTGCACTTTTTATGGGGTTGGGGGCGCGCGACTGTGTGAGTGTGTGTGTGTGTGGGTGTGCGAGCGCGCGCGCGTGTGGGTTTGTGTGTTTGAGGGGGGGGTGGGGGGGGGGGGGGGGGGGGGGGGGGCGTGTGTGAGTGTGTATATTTGTGAGATAGAGTATGCCAACGCGCACGCGTGTGTGTGTATGTGTATGATTGTGTGAGAGGTGGTGGGGGGGGGGGGGGGGGGGGAGGGTGAGGTCGAGGGGGGGGAGGGGGGGACACGTGTGTGCGTATGTATGTGTGTGAGATAGAGTATCCCCACGCGCGCGCGCGTGTGTGTGTGTGTGTGTGTGTGTGTGTGTATGTGTGTGAGAGAGAGAGAGAGAGAGAGAGAGAGAGAGAGAGAGAGAGAGAGAGAGAGAGAGAGAGAGACAGAGAGAGAGAGAGAGAGAGAGAGAGAGAGAGAGAGAGAGAGAGAGAGAGAGAGAGAGAGAGAGAGAGAGAGAGAGAGAGAGAGAGAGAGAGAGAGAGAGAGGAGGGGGTGGGGATACATATTATACGCGGGTGATTATTGGAATGTGTGCGCGCTCGTGTTTGTGAGTCTCTGTGTGTGCCTATTTGTGGCTGTGTGTGTATGCGTGTGAGAGATAATGAGTAAGCGCGGGTGCGTGGGGGGGGGAGGAGGTAAGTGTGCATGTGCGTGTGCGCGCGTGCGCGTGTGTGTGAAACTGTGGGAGCATGTATATGTGTGTGTGGAAGACAAAGTGAATACGCGCAACTGTGTGTGTGTGTGTGTTTATGTGCGGGTGTGTGATTGTTGTGTGTGTGTGTGCTTATGTGCGAGTGTTTGTGGACTTATGTGCGAGTGTGTGATTGTTGTGTGTGTGTCTGTGCGTGTGTGTGTGTGTGTGTGCGTGTGTTTGTGTGTGTGTGTGTGTTTGTGTGTGTGTTTGTGTGTGTGTGTGTGTGTGAGTGTGTGTGTGTGTGTGTGTTTGTGCGAGTGTGTGATTGTTGTGTGTGTGTGTTTGTGTGTGTGTGTGTGTGTGTGTGTGTGTTTGTGTGTGTGTGTGTGTGTGTGTGTATGTGTATGTGTGTGTGTGTGTGTGTGTGTGTGTGTGTGTTTGTGTGTGTGTGTGTGTGTGTGTGTTTGTGTGTGTGTGTGTGTGTATGTGTGTGTGTGTGTGTGTGTGTTTGTGGGTGATTATGTGGGTGCGTGTGAAGGTGTGTCTGTTTTGTTTGACGGTGTGTGTGTGTGTGTGTGTGTGTGTGTGTGTGTGTGTGTGTGTGTGTTTGTGTGTGTGTATGTGTGTGTGTGTGTGTGTGTGTGTGTGTGTGTGTGTGTGTCTGTGTGTGTGCGGCCTTAGCCACCTTCTGGCGGCTTAACCGCCTCAGTCACTGACTCACCGGCGTGTGGTGCGCAGCGCTGGTGGACTCGCACAGCGTTATCGCCGAACTCACAGCGCGCCTGTCCGCCGCCAGCACCCCCTCCGCCAACTCGCACGCCCGCGCGTCCCCGCGTGCTTCCACTAGGTGATCCTCTACCAGCTGCGCCAAATCATGTCGCGGCGTGGAAGCCGTGGAGGCAGTGAAGGTTCGGCGGACATCGAGCGGCCGCGCCGTCGTTGCGAGCGACGACGACAAAACTCGTCGCATGAGAGGGAAGGAGGTCGCCATGTCGAGCAGCGTGGACCACGAGGGCGCCCACGAGTCGCTGTGCCGCTAGTTCGGATTTCTACCAAAGCCCTCCTAAGAAGAGTCGCGCTCAATGACGTCGACAGTCTCTAGCCGCATTCGGCGCCAGTCTCTGATCTGTGACGACAGTCAATGGCTGAGCAGTGCGATTGCGCATCCATCACTGCAAGTCGCGCGGCAGCAGGTCGCACAGCAATAATGGGTGGTGGATGCTAAATTTTCTATATTTTTACTGTAACTTTCCTTTTATTAATTCTGCCGGTCTCTTATTTCCCCTCGCCATAGTTCTAATTTTCACTCGCCGGTCAGTTTCATCGTATGCAATTATTAATTTACATTATTGCCGGTATTTGAGTGTGCTGATGCCGGTCGTGTGCTGTCACTCTCATATTTTGATTTGCCTTTATTTCACAAATATCGCTGCGCTGTTTTAGAGCTCCCCGTCTTCCATTCTGAATACATTTTGTTAATGATACTAGTTTCGCCACCAGCAATTTCGCTAGCTAATCCTTTTTCTTTTTTTTGCGCCCCCGGGATATGGGACTAGCAGGGAACCCGCACCGGCACCCTCTACAGGCGGCGTTTTGCAAGCATGACTGAGAGCAGAAGTTCGAAACAAACCTCAACTCATCATCGATCATGCTCCCGGGTAGGCGACGCTCGTGTGAGTGCATTACATACAATTGTACGAGAACCGTACCGTACGGCGCTAACCCCACACGAGGCTAGTGTTGGAGTTTCAACAACTATAACCTTCTAGTGACATGCAAACAAACATTAATGCATTCCCGGCACTGACCAAGAAAGGTCTGCCCTACCCGTCCGGGCGTCGACCCATTCGAGAAATGGGAGAAGGACCAAGGCCCATCTCACGGAGCAAAATATTTCGGGAGTGCGATACATTAACAACAAAGAAGGCAATATGAGGGAGGGCTTGGCGCCATAACTAGAAAAACCTCCCATTTCCTGTAAAATGGGTGGCGCCATGAAGGGAAGGGGAACACCGCCTAAAAGTAAGGCATTTATATCTTCGGGGGATGTAGCGAAACGACGCACAAAACCATTAAATTCTGGGGCTAGCGCCCCAAAATTACGACGGTGGTTTTCCCAACGTGGGCATTCAAGCAAAATATGTTCGATAGATTCAATAACATCCCCGCCGCATGTAGGACAATGATGGAGAAAACGTTCCGGCATGGCATGAATGCGGGCAAGATGACGGGCTGTGTGAAATACACGCGAACGAAACTGAATCATAATGTGTAGTAACCATGCAACGGCCCCCGCGGGAATGCCCGTGCCGTATTGTGGCAATGGGTTCCCAACATATGAGGCCAAGGAATAAATACTCCACGTATTAGTACATGCCGACGATGATGTCTCGAATCGACCCCATACCTTTGCTTTAATTAGGTTAGAGGCCACGCGTGGTTGCAAAGACCTCCAAGCGGGTGGGACGCGTACGTTTTGGGCTAATTCCGCGCTTGCCCTAGCAAAACGATCCAGCCACCGCACGGTCCCAGACGTCCAAGTATTTGGGCGCATACGACTAGGTGGGCGCACTAGATCGCTTATGCATGTATTTAGAGTGGGCGCTGTAAGTAACGCCCTGGTCCTAGCCGCTGCTGCCATTGCTTCTATTGGCGCTATTCATAGCTCCCGTAGTAGTGGCGATGTGGCCACCCCAAGGGCCTTTGCACCCACCCCAACTAGGCGCCTCAAACATTGATTTAATATAGTTTGTAATCTATTGACGCCGCTAGTCGAGTCCATCCCCCATACTTCACACCCGTAAGTAAGGACCGGCAATATGCAGGTCTTAAGCACCGAAGTGCGTACATTAATGGGGATATCCCGCCCTCCTAACACCGAGTCGAGCGCTTCAACGGCGCGCCTAATTTTGTTTACCCTATCGCCCACGATATTTTGCATACTTAAATCCGAATTTATCAACGCGCCTAAATATCTATACTCAGATACAACCGGTACTCGTCCCCCCCCGAGCTGCCAACGGTCGGCTTGTTCGCGTAGTGCGACTACATCGGAGTGGCGGCCTAGCGCCATTACCCCGCATTTTTTTACACCGAATCCCATATAGTGGTCCTCCGCCCATTGGGAAAAGTGGGCGAACATGGCATGCAAGTTATCGAGCGATGGCGCAAGGCCCACGGTGTCGTCGGCGAATAATTGGCCCGGCACCCTTAACGGTTGCCTAGAGTCAAGCATGTTAACGCAACCCGGCACCTCGCACCCCAATCCTTCTATCCCGTCAAATATATCATTAATAAATATGTTAAAGAGGATTGGGGATGTTGGGCACCCTTGTCGTTGTCCGCGCTCTCTTGGGATGGGGTCGGATAATATGCCCGGGGCCTCTCCAGACAAAAAGGTGAGTTAGACGAAAAGGTGAGTGCGTGAGTTCAGCCGCAGACGATGCTTCAGTATTTGCTGCTGACTCAACTCCATGCGATGGAAAGCCAGCTCTCGGTGGCAAATTCTGGACATGTGTGGTGTTTGTCGTGTGTGCATTGTTGTAGGTGACAGAGGATCATATGAAGCCCTCCATCCTTAAGGTTGCGGGCAAGGCTCACATCTACTGTGGCCGGGGTACCAACCTTCTTGCCGACCGTTGTTTCATCCGCCAGTGCCAAGAAGACCTCATCACCGAGGCCGGAAATTTCGAAGCTGCCATCGCTACCTTTACCCTCTTTGTACCAGCGAGCGTCGTCAGCAACGGTTGCGAACTTGTGGACATCCATGGCGCGAACGATGATGATGCGTACCACGAGACTGAGCTGCGGGAGGCGGTAGTGGAGGCACACATGGTCGTGGCTGCCAGCAACCGGGACATGAGCACGGACAAGTCAATGTGCAAGTTGCTCATTACCTATGGCTTCCAAGAGAAGCTTGTTACGGACCCCGACAAGTATCGCCTGACTTACCTCCACTACCAAGAGATTGAAGAGAAGCATCAAGTCAAACCAAAGGGCTTGCGAGGCCACATTTGGCTAAACATGGAGAACGTCTTGAAGTATAGGCATTTGCTGGAGGGCATGTGGAGCGAGATGAAGTCTAGAACCGTCGCAGCGCTGCAATTAAGGATCTACAAGCTCGTTTTCCCCCAAGCGGCGGAGGAGGCGGAGGAGGCGGAGGCGGAGAAAGAGGAGAGGGAGGAGGATACGGACCAAGAGGAGGAGGCGATAGCGAAGGCGGAGGCGGATTCGGAGACGATCATGAATAGGAGTGTCTATGTATCTCATGCGTTGCCTGCTCTGAGCACATCGCTACAGCTGAGCAGACCCCAAGTCGCCAATTACCTGGAGGAACTGAAGATCAGGGAAGGGGAAGTCAAGGTGCCGTCAGGCAAGAGACGGGACCTGACCGAGGTGCAGCGGCTGTGCGGTGGCATGGAGCAGGTGGCGCGGGTGAATCAGTGTGCCGCCAATCGCCGGAGCGCTTTCCTGCAAAAGATGGCAGAGCTCTTGCGCGAGTGGCTGGCGCGCAGACCCCCCGACCGCCAAGGCGGCATGCAAGAGGTAGTGACCGCAGCGAAGTCCATGCACAAGGCAGATCGCTTGGAGGCCAGCATGGCAAGCATCATAAATTCGGGGATACCGCCGATGTCACTGCGCACACGTCAAAAGAAGCTGGCGGATTATGTCGAGGATGAGCTCCGCTCGTTTATCAAGTCTGACGCCTCTCACGGGCCGCTAAAGGTCTGGAGAGATGCAAAGTTGAACGACTTCGAGAAGTTTAGCTGCAAATTCAAATTGAAGACCACATCGCAGATCAACCCCCGTAAGCTGCGACAAATGAAGGTGTCCCCGTTGTACGCGTATCTGTTCGAATCGGAGTTCAGCAAAGGCTATCACGATGACCCCTTGCCAACATGGAACTAGTCCGGTTTTTGGGATGCCATTCAGAGGGCTATCCATCTATACATGGATCCCCGCCGTGACGAGCTTCGGATTCTGCTGAAGAAGCTGCCCATTAATGCGATCCCCAACAGCGTCATTAGGGATGCAGCATGCAATTTTCAGATCGAGAAAGCCATGGATGACCACCTACTCGCGGCCTTTGGTCCTCTGAGCGCTTCTATTACACAGCATATGGCAAACTATGTGGCGGCTACTGACAAGCTCAACTCCGATGCCCGCGACGCTCAGCGTGAAGTGCTTGTGGAATGCATGAAGAAGTGCAGAGACGAGTGTGATGACGACGTGGGCACAATCCAAAGCAACATGCCGCACTTCTTGCTCGAGAACGGTGACGATATTTTTACGACATGAATTACGATACTTGGGGATCAAAGCATGGACCGTTCCTTCCGGTTCATTGATGTAATTCCCCACCCTACACCAGCTTGACTTCGTGATCCTTTACTTGCTTGCTTCGTTGGACGAAGGTGTACCCGTACATACATTGACTTCATGTGAACTAACCGTGGAATGTAATGGCTCCCTCACATTCCCCTCCCTAAACAGGCGGCCGTGCGGGCAAAACGTAAGGGGTGAAAGACTGTGTTGTTTGCTTCATGGAGATCTTCTCGCGCGGCAATGGAGAGGACAATGGAGAGGTCAATGGAGCCATGTTGGAAGGTTCATTGGACCGGGATGCTGTCGACAAGGTCAAAACGCTCGAGTGTTAGCTGACTGCCACGATCAACAAGCTGGCGAAGCCACCTGACAACGAGGAAGGACCACCCCCTCTTCAGTTTAGACCTGCTGGCGCTATTGCAAATTGCATTATTGGGGCCGCGCTGAGCGGGGATTGTGGCCCTTTCTTGCAGATCGTGTGGCAGCTTGAGCAGCAGCTCACAAAATGCCAGACATTTGATCAGTTTGGCATCATCCCGGACGTCACGCGGCTGCGAGAAATGCGGCAGAGTTCAAGCATTCAGCACGGCAACGTTGTGTTCGAGTACGAATTGCCAAGATCCCAGCGTATGGAAAACTACGGGACCATGCTCCCTCCCTACCGGCCTGAGCAGGTGCAAAATCACCTTATCCCTAAATCAAATGGAGTGGTTCAGCAAGAGTGCGACCAAATCATCAGGATCTTCAGGAGG
Organism: Tetraselmis chui; assembly: GCA_026401115.1. Lineage (NCBI taxonomy): Eukaryota > Viridiplantae > Chlorophyta > Chlorodendrophyceae > Chlorodendrales > Chlorodendraceae > Tetraselmis > Tetraselmis chui. The sequence goes on from JAPMLY010000613.1 coordinate 120,914, forward strand.
CAGGGCCTAGGTGACTATGAAATCCAGCCGTTGCCCGACAGCATTTCTCCCGGGGCGTCTTTTTTCTCTTGTGTGGCTCACCAGGTTGACTTTTGCTCATCTTTGCTCCCCTCAGTACATCTCTTGCTAAACACCCCCCCGTCCCTCTCCCTTTAAGCTCTAAATTTGCGAATGCGTAAATTGAGAAACGGCGTTGTCGGCTCTGAAATTGACTCAGTTATTGTGCTTCGTTATCGCTGGTGCTTAGGTTCTTGCCATCGACCTTAAAGCGAATGCCATCATCCATGAGGCGGCGCACCTGCTGAGGGTGGCTGCAGAACATCATATGTTGTCAGCAACGCAGAAGGAGGGGACCGGGGACGAGGACCATGTCACGCAGTGCATCAACATCATGCAGAGGGACTCCCCCGTCAACGAGCTGGCCATCATTTCCTACACATGCCATACACTCAACATCAACCTCCAGTTGTGGTCGGCCGGCCAGAAGAAGCCGGTCAACTTCCGCATCCGCCAGAATCCCGTATTTATTAGTATGGCGCTTGTAGCTTCGCCCGCTAGCCCTGTCTTCATGCTAATTCGCCGCATTTTGAAGTCGCCTTCTCAAGCCCTGGGAGATGGGTTTGATCCAAGCAGCGGCCCTGCCTAGGACCACCCACCCGCAAGCGGAAGGAGCAGCATGTGAGTATTAGATGAGCAACCATCTATAACTCACACACGCGGACTGATTGATCCATGCACATTATTTGCAAAAAAATGGGGAGGGGGTTCTAAGCAATGTCAGTTTATGGTTTGTGCATGTGTCAATAATAAGTGGGCCCTCTCACCCAGCTCCGAACATGCGCAGGAGCGCCATTCTTGTGATGGGCACGTCCGCTTTAGTAAATCTTGCAAAGAGCACTGGGGCCACCGAGTCCTCCCATCTCGTGAACATTCTGGAGAGAGTGGCACAGCAGCAACCCCCGAACAAGGTTCGCCCTGTCATTCCCCGCGCTGCCTAGGAGAAGCTCGATAGCCAGAAGACCTCGGATGACGGGGCATTGAATGTGTTCCATGAGCTGCGGCAGGTCCCGGAGAATTACGCAGTCGGGGAGTATGAGCTGCAGGATTTCCAGGAGTACAAGTCTCACGGGAAGCAAGAGGAAATTCTCGACGTAGGGTATCCCCGCGAGGAACGGAACCCCATTGACGAGCTGGTGTTGATGTGCGCGAAGGCACGTGTAGATGATGCAGCATCCCAAATGCAGCAAGGTATTCAAGAAGTTGTGTGGCTCATCACGAATGATAATGCGCTCAGTGAACGCCTGCCCGTTCAAGTCAAGTCAAAAAAGAGCTCGGAACTCCAAGCGTTGATCGACTCCATTCTTACTTTGGTGGGGATGTTTTGAGATTGCTGTCTTAGCAAGGTGAAAGGAGTTCCTGCGATAGTACCAACGCTAAAGGACCCCCCCCCGAAACACACACAAACACACACACGCACACACACGCACACACGCACACACACACACACACACACACACACACACACACACACACACACACACACACACACACACACACACACAATGTAATGACATTTAAAAACAAATCCCATGCGAAAGGATATCCACATACATCCATAGGCTCTGAATAGAATTTGTGATTATGGCGATACACGCCGGGCAATCGCTCGTGAATAGGTAGCAACATTGCTGTTAAGAACAATATCTCCGCAATGCATGACTGCCGTTTGTGTGTGCAAAGTCGTGCTGCCTTTCTGTCCCCTCTCCATCGTTGGGGACTGCACGTGCAGTGCCCGCCAGACGTGTGCAGGTTGCAAGCTCGACGGTGGCGCTGACCCACCCCCCCCAGTCGCGTTCATGTCGCTGTTAGCTTGCATTTGAACCTCTCAAAATATAATGAATAACAAAAGATTAAATGCTCAGAATTTTTAGGTTCCGTGATTATAGCGCTGTTCAGTCCGTTCGCATGCTCTCACACTACATGCGCACGACTGATTATATGTCACGAATGCGAAGCGAATCGAACAGTGGCCTTACTGAATAGCTTACCCCATCATTGACCGATGTTACTCAAAGCGTAATGCCGTAGCGATGTGTCGAATGCCGATCAATTTTTGATTGCGACACGATAGCCTATCTCGACACACATTCCGCTGCAGCGACCACCTCTCACACACATACACACACACACATACGCACACACACACACACACACACACACACACACACACACACACACACACACACACACACACACACACCACACACACACACACACACACACACACACCACACACACACACACACTATTCCGCCACCTCCAGATCGGACTCAGGATCTCTGCCGAATCCTCGACACCTACGAACTCAGCTGACATGACCTCGTCAATCGTCATTGGAACACTCTGTTGATCTTCGTATCCCTTGCATGTGAGCCACTCCGTCCCCTTAGAGACGTGTTTGTTACATTACTGTCAAGCGCGCCCTCGCAAGGCACATCCTCGCTGCCCGTCTGTTGGGGAACCGCCACGCCGAGTACAGGCACCGTGGCCTGCTCCCCTACCCCCTTCGCGGTCTGCTATCTCCCCTCCCCTCCATTTTAATCCGTTCTGTCAACGCCATGTAACTTTTCAGAGGCGAGTCCCGCGTGTCGACTCGGATGCAAGTGAACCAGAGGGGTCTCTGCCCGTGCCGCCTCCGGAGGAGGATATGGAAGAGGCAGCCATGATTGGAGATGAGCGGGGCGAGGAGGAGGAAGAGGAGGGTGAGGGCGATGACGAGGAGGAAGAGGGCGATGAGGGGTGGTTGGATGCGATGGAGGACGACATGAAAGCGCCGGTGGATGTTACGGGTGGGCGTTTTGAGTATGAAGGGGACGGAACGGAGGAGGAAGCTTTGGCAGCGAAGCCCGGGCCAGACAGGTGCACCCTACACTTCGTTTTCGTGGCTTGTCAATTCTTAACTTGTCTTGCTATTATACAGTTTTTTTCTCTCCAAGGTCCATATGTTGTCGTTACTTTGCACTTTTGGGGGCTGGGTGGATAGGTCACGGGCTTGGATAACTGAGGTTTGTCATTGATGTGTGTATCCTCAAGTCAACTAGGGTATCAAAATATAGAGTCGTGATTCAAAAACTGCGTACCCATAATCTATTTTGGAATGATGGGGCGATTCTAGTCACGCCCGAGTCTCGCTTTCTCGTGTGTGTGTGTGTGTGTGTGTGTGTGTGTGTGTGTGTGTGTGTGTGTGTGTGTGTGTGTGTGTGTGTGTGTGTGTGTGTGTGTGTGTGCTTATGAATGTCAATATATCACACATCGTGAGAGGGCGTGTGCGTATGTGTGTTGAGTGCTTTTGATAGGAATGTGTGTGTGTGTGTGTGTGTGTGTGCACGCGCGCGCGTGTGTGTGAGAAAGAGAGAGCGAGAGAGAGAATACGTATATGTCTGTTACACGGTAGATGTGTGTGTGTGTGTGTGTGTGTGTGTGTGTGTGTGTGTGTGTGTGTGTGTGTGTGTTTGGATGAGTGAGCGAGTGTGAAGCAAATGCTTGTGTGTGTGGTGATTAGCCTTCTTCAACTAATTGCTAGCACAAATCTGCTCTGTTCTGTTCTATCGCTGCTTGTTGACATTGTGATGGTGCAGATGGAAGAAGACGAGGAGATGTCTTACTGCTTGTACTTTAGCAATAAGTGTTTGTAAGTGAACAAAGGAATTGTTAAATGGTTCGGTCACCTCCATCTACTGTACTGGGCTTGAATAGGTTTCTGCCCAAATAGCCTACGCATGCTTGTCTCGCTTACGTGTCAGGCGTTAGGGCTCATCAACCGTCGTCAACTGTTTAAAGACGCGGCTCGACTAGCATCGAGAAACACAACGCGGCTTATGCTGCATCGGAAACTTCGCTTAGGCGCGTCTTCTGGCTAGTTAGATTAAATGTGCGTACATGTACGTACCGGGAGGTAATGGTCGTACATATGCATCAAAACCCTTGTGAATTTTGCAGTAGTGACGTACCCACGTTGTACGTCCATCCGATGGAAAAGCACGAATTGGAATTAGTAACGAGTACCTCTACAATGTCATGCAATGTACTGTTGCATGACTGTACTCGTCACATGTGTATGAGTATGAAGCAAATGAATGTTAGTGTTATGTAGGCTATGTCTAAACGCATTCATGAGTTAAGACATCGCCGTTTATCTGTTTACTTTGAGTGTGTGTGACATGTCACGTCGATACATACAAACGTAATTTTATGTGAAATTGGTTTGCCATTAGGTTGTTGTCACCATTCTTAGACACCGTCAGATAGCAATTTGTTATTGAAATTGTTTACAACATGTCCCGGCAAACTGGACCAAGTGCTGTCTCACGGGCCACTCTACTTTGCCATACAAGACTTATTAGCAAGTTGGGCCCGGGTCTCTCCGACCAGGTACATTTCTTATCGACACACCTATCTGCAATGTGTGACTCGACGTTCCTCGGGAGTTATATAACTGTAAGCAACCTCAGTAATTGCCACAGTCCCCCCACCTAAGCAGTAACAGCGTAATAATTTTGTAATCAAGAAAAACATATCTAAAAATAAATCCACTTGTCTAGAAATGCAAAACTAAGCTGCTGCTCGACCTTCACGATGCACGGCCCGCTCCCACCGAACCGGGGTGTCGACCGGCCTAGGCCGGTCGGCGTTCGGGAGGGACGACGGGCCAGCCTAATCTAGCTCCCGCGTGACTTCGGTCTTGCCGAAGGTAGGAGGGGAAAGGCTGGCAAAAAACCCCTCCTCTCGCGGTCGCTCGTAGATACCGCCGCTCCATCCCGTAAACCCCGCCCCAAGGTCTTGCCGCGTCCACCGACGCGGCGGTCCTCCGTGTCGAGGTCCCCCATCACCTCGAGGACAGGTGGGGGGGACCGAGACACACAGACATAGAAAAAACTAGCGCTCCTGCCTCCGCGCCTGAATTTTCCCCGCTCATTTCCCCGGTTTTTTCTCTGTCTGGTACCCGGGTACCTGTCGGTTTTTCGGCTTGTGGCCGTACCCTCCTCCCTCTGATCGCGCGTCCACCGAGCAGCCTTTTCTTGAGCGGGGGCCTCCGCGCTCACCCGGGCCCACGCTCAAGGACCCCTAGGAGTATGAAGGTCTGTCGGGGTAGTGGGTGTCGAAGAAGGGGGGGGGCAGGTCACCGTAGCCGGATCCAGCGGGCCGCGGGCGCCCGGAATTAAACAAAACCCTCCGTGCCGGGTTTTCCGGCGGCGCCGACCCAAAGGGTCGTCGCCGCCAGATCGTGTCGCTCCTCCCATCGCGACTGTCCTCCTTGCCGTCCCAGCTAACTCCTCCCCCCGGGAGATGACGCTGGACGACGTAGCGACGCGCTAGTGAGGGCTTAACCCTGGTGCTGCTCCCCAACTAGCTCGACGCCGGGTACGGACATTATTTTTAGTATCCAAAAAATCCCTCCGTACATGGCTTTCCGGCGGCGGCTGATCCTGAGGATCGCCGCCGCCTCCTGGAGCCGCTCCTCCGTCTGCGACTCGCCACCGTCCTGTGCCATGTCTTGCCTCACCCCTCGGTAAGGTTCGACCGGCACAGGGCTGGTCGACAGCTAGCGAGCGCCCTTTCCTGGCGCTGCTTCCCGGCTGGCCACCACCAGCCCCAACACCCGCCTCCCACCGCCGATCCGGCCGTACCCTCCTCGCCATCAAACGCTGCCGTAGTACAGGCCCCACTCCTGAAAGTAAGCCTTTATCTAGGAGTATCTGTAAGCGAAAAAAACATATCGGACGGGCCGAGCGGGAGATCTTGGCGCCGGTAGTGCACAGAAATTATTTTTTCAAAAGCCCTATGTACATGGCTTTCCCGACAGCTGCTGATCCCACGGATCGAGCTGTCGGCCCTCTTAGCCCCCTATCGTGCCAAGCCTGGCACGGCTACGGGGTTTCCAGCGCCCACCACGGGGAGGTGAGGGGATGCCGACGGGCCTGCGAGCGCACCCCCCTCCGGGGCCGCCGCCGCTGCGCCGCCGGCGGGCGCCGCAATTTGTTATTGTCTTTGATTTTGTCGATCATTAGGCCCCAATCAACAGTATACTTACAATTCATGGTATGGCGGGGTGACATGCCTGGCTGCATGACGAAGGCGCAAAGCGGACATCCGGTCTTGGACGGGGACCTGCTGGCGCAGCTGCTTGAGCTACCTGAGCCGATGCAAGCGGAGGTGGTCGCGGGCATGCATCTCGACCCCGCATGGCTGGAGGCGGCGGGAACACAACAATGTGTGTGTGTGTGTGTGTGTGTGTGTGTGTGTTGAATCAGAGTGCGTTTGTGTGTATGGGAGGTGTGTGTGGGGTGTGATAGTGTGCCTATGCGTGTGAAAATGTGTGCGGGTGTGTGTGTGTGTGTATGTAAGTGTGTGTGTGTGTGTGTGTGTGTAAGTGTGTGTGTGTGTGTGTTCCTCTATGTGTGTGGCTGTGCGTGTTTGGTGTGGTATAGTACGTTTGTGTGTGGGTGGATGTGTGGTGTGAAAGAGTGGGTCTATGTTTATGAATGTGCGTGTGTGTGTGTTGTTTGTATTTGCGTGTTTAAGGGGGGGCTTGTCCTCATGAAACCCCGAATGAAACCGACCTACGCGCACTCAATCCTCGTACCCTAAACACGTATTAATCGACGTGAAGCTTCATCGCCCCTATTTATTACTGATTTGTTAAGGAGTGACTTGCTATAAATTAAAGGTTTGAAACCCTAAACTCATATGCAATTAAATACATTCGTGTACGACCTGTAACCTAAACGTTAGAAAATCACATGAGTGAATACAACTTCAAGGACTTCCTCAAGCTTACCTCCTCAAACCGGACATGTGCTCGATCTCTCCATCGCTCTTCGTCCATGCGCCCTAATTACGCTCAACCAAAGACCCGAAAACATAATTCCTTGAACCCCAACACTAATCCATATAACGTCATTATTTCTTGGTCTTTCCCCACTTCGCAAAGCCCACGAGCCCATTTCACCCGCGAACCTGTTATTCAAGCACCATGAGCTCAAACTCATCCACATCCGTTGTCGAACCATAAACCCTAATAAAACCCTATATTATGTTCCTCCTGCTCCTAATGTTACTCCTACTCCTACTATGCCCCCTCTCCACTCTTCGTTGAAGCCCCTCTCCCCTACCCTCCCAACAGAGCCAACCCGCTCATTCCCTCTCCCAAATCCACATTCTTGATACCCCTCTACTTTTGCCTGCAGGGTGGAAACTTGTGTGGACAGGTGGCGGGGGGGGGGGGGGTGAGCTGACGGCGCAGATGGTGATGGATGCGGTGGAGCGGATCTTGTACCACATGTAGCGGCGATGGCGGGGTGAGAATGTGCAGGGGGGGCGGGAGAGCCTTACGATGCGAAGTATACTGAAAAAAGACACACCACAGAGAATAGCCGTTTACTGTGCAATTGTCCACCCCATATACATCAACGCTGCACTTGCCGTCGCCCTTGTCGTTGTGGCATGCTAGCGCATTATTAGCCAGTTACGCGCAGTTTAGTGGGAAAGAGAGCGAGGGAAGATGGATATGAGATTGTGTGTGGCAGTCAAAAAGTCAGTCGGTCAAAAAGTCCCCAAAAATACAGTTATTATGTGGAACACGGAGTACTATGCAGCTTGGTATGAGCGCTTGAGCAATGCCCAAGCGTGGCGCTCAGAACGACGTGTATAGTTCAGACAATTTCTTTGAAATTTATGGGCTTAATTCGTCAAACTCCACCGACAACACCCGCTTTAATTAAGCCGAGGTTTAACCACCCCATATGACGGCTTACTGCTTGCTTCTCGACTCTCCTACAATTGGGTGGTACTCGGGTGTCGTCGTGCTTGGCGTGGTGAGAGGGGAGCGTGTTCTGGACTAGCTTACGTTTAACATAATGCATGTCCGGAATTTGGTGGAGGAGTGTAATTGTTTAAGAAGTTTCTTATAAAGTATGTGGGGGGCCAAAATCACTGGGGGAGGCAACCCGGACAAGCATCCGATAAAAGCATCCGATAAAAACTCCGACTAAAAACCGATTATCTATTTACATTTTAAATATCGTCGCTTTAGGATAACAAAATTCGGGTGAGAACGAGACTCTGCAGTGGCAGCTTCACGACTGAATAATATTCGTGGAAATATGTGTGTTTAACCGTCAAGCGCAAGAACATAAGCAACTACATTTTAAAAAAATAAAAAAATCGGAGTCGCAACTTGCCGGCCCGGGCCATGGCGGACGTATAGTGCGAGCAGGTCCAGGGTAGGCGCTTAGTTCTTGGCCGCCACCACCCTATATGCGGTGAAGATACTACATATGGGAACGGCAAAGCGGCGGGCGCTACCCGGCTCGTGGCGACGAGGAATGGCGCGGCGGAGAGTGATACCTGACAAAGCGGCAACCATCTCTCTCCTCTGCGGCAGCGCGGCGGTGCTGCTGACAGTGACCGCCTTCGGCCTTGCCCTAGTCGCTCCCCCGACACAGGCCCAAGCGTACTTACCGTCCTTCCTATCTTCACAAAGTGGCGCCACTCTCCCTCAGCGGCGTCGCCCGGTCGGTTCTTATCCCCTCCATCTGCCTTGTTTATTCGGCGGCATAATTCCTCATCATCCTGATTTGGGGGTTTACATTTATCATACGATTATTTTTGTTTATTATTAGCACTGTCGTTTTCCCTTCCCGCGAGGTGGCATCCTGTGCCTCAGCACCTTCCTACCTTCATCATAGCAATATCGACTATGAAAGTCGGCCAATTTGTGGTAGATATAATCCCAGCGGCCGCGTGTAACGTCCCACCTATCGAAATTCGGGCCTGTAGCAGACGACGGCCCCCGTGTGCTGACATCCGTGTTCCGTGAATATGACGTTCCCGCGGCGGTGTGTGTTAGGATGGAAGCCTATTTACTGTCGGGGACGGCAGTACACAGGCGCGAGAGCAGCAGTATAGACTGCAGCACGCCCCGTCGGCGTGTGAAGGGGCACCCACGGCGTGGCGCCCTATGAGGTACCTGGTACCCGGGCTTTTATTATCCCGGCGACTACCTTCCTACTTTCACATTTTGGCGAAGCTGTTACTTCGATTTTGAGGCGATGCACTTTTGTTTCGTTCGCAGTAAGCAGGCGCAGATAGCCGACTTCCGTCGCGCCAAGACGGACTCTAGTGCTGCTGTCCCCGCAGCAGCGACGGCCGTCAACAGCCGCGCTGCGCAGCCGGTGCTCGTGACTTCACCGAAGGACGACGGCGCCTCGCCCACCGCACTCAAGCAGTATTGTTCTAGGGAAACAAAGGTAACTATAGCAGAATGTGATGAGCTGCAGTGCTGATGTCTGAAAACCGCGTTGCTTATTGTTTTTTAATCGTTATTTCCATAGAATAGATAGAGATAAAGTCGATACAGTAACTTGCGCTGCCAATCGGAGGAAACCAAATACAGATGACAAAAATATGTTTTCCCCTTCTGTTTCTGCTCGGTGTCGACCGCCCGCCTGCCTTCGCGCGTTCAGATCAAGCCCGTTATAGACCTGGACCGGGGAACTAGCATGTTGGCGCAGTGCTTGCGTGAGGATCACGTCCACTGGTGCGGTGTTGCTACTCGCCGCTGTCGTTTTTTCGGCTGTGGGTGCGCCGAGACTGGAATAAGTCGAGTTTGACAGGGTATGTCGTCATTTCTGATGATGCCGCTCTACAGGTGCCCAGGCGACAGGAACAGCGTGGCCGCCGCGGCACAGGGGCTGAGAGGGGTGCAGATGCTGTCGAAGGCGCCCAAATGCATGGTGGTGAATCGCGTTACGTGCACCAAGACGGACGCGCAGCTGAATAAAGAAACGGTGCGAACGAGGGGAGAGCTAAGTGGGCGAGATACGCAAGCGGCAGGGGCTCCGTGCCATAGCATTGTGTGTGTGTGTGTGTGTGTGTGTGTGTGTGTGCACATTGTGAGAGAAAATGTGAGTATGTGAAGGTGTATGTGTGTGCAAGTGTGCTGATGTCTGTGTGAATGTGAATTTGTGTGTGTATTTGTATGCGTTACTAAGTGATTCCGTTTGTATATACATGTACCCCGTTGTGTGAAAGTGTGTGTGTGTGGGGGGGGGGGATATTTGTGTATGTGAATTTGTATGAGTCTGTGTTTTCCCCTGTGTGTGTGTGTGTGTGTGTGTGTGTGTGTGTGTGTGTGTGTGTGTGTGTGTGTGTGTGCGTAAATCTGCGGGCGTACGTGTGTATGCCTGCTTGTTTGTGTATCTTCCTGTCGTATGTGTATGCGGGTATGAATTTGTGTTTATGTTTATGTCTTCCCCTTATGTGTGTATATGTGTGTGTGTGTGTAAATGTGCGGGCGTATGCGTGTTTGTGTATCTCCCTGTTGTGTGTGTATGCGGAGTTGATTGGGTGTTTGTGTCTATGTCTTCCCCTCGATGGCTGTGTGTGTGTCTATGCGTGTTTGTGAGTGTGTGAGTTTGTATGTGATGGCGTTTATGTTTCTATCTCCCTCGATGGCTGTGTGTGGGGGAATATGTGTATTTGGTATGTAATAACGTTTTTATCTAAGTCCCCCGATGTGGGTCTCTCTGTGTGTATGTGTTGTGTGTATGTGTGAATGCGGTTGTCTGTAATTACGTGTCTTGTGTGTGTGTGTGTGTGTGTGTGTGTGTGTGTGTGTGTGTGTGTGTGTGTGTGTGTGTGTGTGTGTGTGTGTGTGTGTGTGTGTGTGTGTGTGTGTGTGTGTGTGCTTCGTTTGGGGAGGGGAGGGGGATCATTGATCGATGCCATCGGTGGCTTCTTGTCAGGGGGGCGTCCTTCCGCCCGCGCGTGCAAAGAAGCTGGCCGACTTGCCGGGGCTGCCGTCAGTGCTCCCACCGGAACGTGACCTCGTCCGTCATGCATTCAAACGTTGCGCCATCGTCGGCAACGGCCCCTCCCTCGCCGGCACCCAAAGTGGCCTATACATCAACCGCTTCGATGCTGTCTTTAGGTCTGATGGCGCCTCTCTCGCTTTGCCTTCCCTCGTTACCCGCATTGACACTCGCAAGGTAGACGAAAGGCAGGGAGTCTGACCTTTAACTTGTGCGCTGCCAGGTTTAACTCCATCAGCAACAGGGACCCGATGGAGGGGCGGCTTGTGGAGGGGGGCGCCTTCACCACCTTCCGCGTCTTCAACCGCATCACTTCGCTCGAGCTGGCGGAGGGGGTTTACAAGCTGAAGCCCAAGCCGCGCGAGACGTGGCTGTTCTGGCACCAAAACTCACAACTGGCGCTACCAGCCATCAGGAAGCGATACGTACGCCTCTCCCCCGCATCATATCCTTTCATAAACACACACACACACACACACACACACACACACACACACACACACACACACACACACACACACACACAGGGACAAACACAGAAAGGCACACATAGATACAAACAGAGAGAGACAGATACAGAGAGACAGACACGCACACACAGACGCATACAGAACGCACACAGACACATAATGCTATTGACAAAGACAGAGATACACAGAGCCAGAAGGACAAAGACACTAACACGAATACAGACACACACACACAGTGAAACAGAAACGTACACACACAAACACATACACACACACACACAATAACATAGAACACAGGCAGAGAGACACAGGGACAGACAGGCACAGACACGAATACAGACACACAAGCGGACAGCGAGACAGAGACACACGCACACACACGCGCGCGCGCGCACGCACACACACACACACACACACACACACACACACGCACGCACGCACGCACGCAAAACTGCGGAAATAGTTTACTACTCTGAAATAGTGCCCTCCCTCTCACCTCAATATCCCAATATACTGCGGTGCAGCCAGGAGTGACTCTCGCCATGCTTTCTCCCGCGGAGATCAGTTGGCAGTTGGAGGCGTACTTTCAGCTACGCCGAGACGCCCGTAAGCTGGGTTTTGGGCCGTTCAGCTGCCCCAGCAACCTGAACACCGGCGTCCACGCCATCCTGTTGGCGCAGCACCTTTGCCAGCGGGTGCGCTCCCTCCATTTCGGCCCCATTCACAGAAGCGCCCGTGCACACACTACCACACTAACACAAACGCACGCTTTCGATCGAAAGCCCACACACGCGCACTTGCAGATAACTCGTGCATGTATGCATTTTTGCACCCATAAACAGCACATACCACAATTAGGCAACACAATAGGACACTAGGACACGCATTGCACGTACGCACTCTCTCTCTCGCTCTCTCTCGCTCTCCCCCTCTCCCCTCCTCCCTATCCCTCCCTCCCTCTCTCTCTCTCTCTCTCTCTCTCTCTCTCTCTCTCTCTCTCACCCTCCCTCTCTCTCTCTCTCTCTCTCTCTCCCTCTCTCTCTCTCTCTCTCTCTCGTACTCTCTCTCTCTTGTACTCTCTCTCGCTCGCTCTCCCCCTCTCCCTCACCCTCCCTCTCTCTCTCTCTCTCTCTCTCTCTCTCTCTCTCTCTCCCCCCCCCCTCTCTCTCTCGTACTCTCTCTTTCTCTCACACACACATGCACACACACACACACACACACACACACATAACACGCGTATACGTGCACACGCACACACACACACACACACACACATACACACAAATAAGCGCGCGCGCGAATGCCATATATGCCTGCGCGTATGATAATCGCCGATCTACCTGCGTAGGTGGGCTTATTCGGAATGTCGCACACGATGAGTGCCGCACTGGGGCGCTTTAGCGAGGACAACCACACCATCAGCAAGTTCCACGCGTGGGACTTTGACAGCCTCCTCCTCCGAATGCTTCATTTCGCTGGCCGCGTGGACGTGTGCACCGCGTAGCCACGATTTCCAAGCCTTACAATGACCCAGTACCCCCCCCCCCCACACACACACACGCGCGCGCATACCCGTTCACGCCCCCACCTATCCAAATGTTCCTCTCTGCCACGCTGTCGCAGACGGTCGACTGCGCTTGTGTCGGAGAAGCAACGAACGCGGGTCCAGCTCCGGTTACCGTTGTCCAAAACGAGCTGTAGAGTCGTCATTGCCGCGCCCGTCGACTCAAGCGAAGTACTCCTCAGTAGCAGCGACACCGCGTCAGCGCCACATTTCAATTTTCTATCGACGCCGTCTTCTTTATTCGCCCCGTCGCTCGAAGAGTCGTCTGATCGGCTCGACCGGCGTGCTTCGTTTCATATTTCTGTCTACGATAGTACGATCTGCGAATCTGTCGCCTTTTCAGTCGTCCTTCTTCGAGACGGCTCCCTCGACCGCGGACGGCGGCGTTGTATCGGTGGCCACACCAGACGGAGTAACTTCTTCGTTATCGGCGCTGAAGATCATCGCCAGCCCGATCACTATCCCCGCCGTCGCCGCCCACCCCGCCGTCTGCGGGAGGAGCAGCGGGAGGAGGTTGGCGACGGCGACTCCGAGAGCCGCGCCGCCGTACGTCAGTAACATCGTGCGCCTCGTCATCAGCGCCGCCCTTGTTTTTGGTCGTAGGAGTAAGGAACTGAGCTAGCGAGGCACCGCGTGATGGGACTGCGGTCGGCAGGCGTGTGACAGACTGATGGGCGGGTGTCCGTGAGTGATATATAGAGGTTGGGCAGCAGGTGGGATGAGTCGGAGACTGCCGGGCTTTTAGGTGTCGCCGCTGCTAGCTATGTAGTACTCAGAGTAGCCAAAAACCATGAGTCCATTATATTCAAAAAAAAATTGAAGGCATCAACAAAAAGCTCTGTTGAAAATTTTTGTTTAATGATACATATCGCTAAAAAAATACCGAGAAGTTTGATGTCGCTCATTTTAATTTTTTTGCGCCCCCGGCCCGGCCATGTCGCTCGTCGCTCATGTGTTGGGCATTCTGATTTTTTAAATGTACTGTGCTAGGTCACCCCCCTCAGTTTCGACCCCCTCGAGAAAGTTTGTCATTAAATTTTAGTAGAACATGACGCCATATCATTGTGTTTTGTGCCCGTAAGCACTTTTTGTTTTATCAAAAACCTTATTGCACCATTCCCATTGCATTGCATGCATGTTTGTGCACTTGTGGACGAGGGGGCATGGGGAGGAGGGAATTAGGAAGTGCATTAATCATTATGTAAAGAAAACAAGACCACAAAAACGTGGGTTCTACTCTGGTTGTAAGCCCCTTGCACGCCTTGTGCCCCCACCCCCACCAATTGCAACTACCGAAACGGCTCCTTCCCACGACGCCGTTAATGACACCTATACCGTGGCTTGTTTTACATGCCATTATTGATGCCAAGGCGGCTCAGGTGCTAGCGCGGAGGCTCACCATGGACGTAGTCTACACATAAATTCCATGTTCATATATTTACTTCATAAGCGCCTACTAACTGTTTTGCTTCGTCAACGACTATACAATCACCGAATGCCGGTAGCCTCTCAAAATCACATTATTTCTATCCACATACACATTCTATACAATAGATAAATGGAAATAACATCCACCCCTCACACACACACACACACACACACACACACACACACACACACACACACACACACACACACACACACACACACACACACACACACACACACACACACACACACACACACATCCATTGTAATTTATCTTGTCGCTGCCGCGACATTTCCTGCCATTGCTTGACCTGCGTCCTTTTTCAATTGTGGGTGCGGGGGCATCGCGTGGGGGGAACTCGTTAATGCATTAAGCCCATTGTTGACGAAACAAGACATCCTTTTCCTCCTTTTTGCTTGGTCTTTTCCGCTTCTTTTTCTTGTCAGATTTTTTCCTTTCACAACTAAGTCCCCCCCCCCTGAGTTATGCGGCGAAACATGACATAAATCAGTTTATAAAAAATCATGATGGCCTTATTGTCAATGTTGAATGTTGGGCGCCCGCGAGCGGCGCAGCGGCTGCGGCCCCGGAGGGGGGTGCGCTCGCACGCCCGTCGGCACTCACCCCCACCTCTTCGTGATGGGCACTGGTGACTCTATAGCCGTGCCATGCACGGCACATTTGGGGGCTAGGCGGGGTTAAAACCGGCGGCTGCCATCCGCGGATCGGTTGATGTCGGGAAGCCTCCGTACGAAAGGCTTTTTGAAACACTATTTCTACGTCGGCATCAAGACCTCCCGCTCGGCTAGTCCAATATTTTTTTGGTGGCTTGATACACTTCGAATACTCTCATGTCCACGGGAGGGACCTATATCTCAAGAGCTTTTTAGCGGCGAGGAGGATACGGGTGGAACTGGGTTGGCGGCGGGCGTTGGAGCTAGCGGCGGACAAAAGACAAGCAACGCTAGGGAAGCGGGTTCGCAGACAATCGACCAACCATGAGAGTCTCAAGTCTCCCCTTGGGGGCGAGGCGAGAAGTTGCGCATGCCGGTGGAGGGTCACAACCTGAGGAGCGACACGGTCTCGCGACAGGGGACCTCATGATCGACCGCCGCCGGAAAACCCGGTTGACGGTTGAGGGTTGACGGGTTTTCGAATAGACATTTCCGCACCCGACATGTTTTTCGTAGCGGCGACTCGATCCGCGTGGTCGGCCAACCCTTCATCCATTTGGTACCAAGCTATCGATAGGTAGCCTTAGGCATTGTGGCTAGGGTTATCGTAACAACACATTGCTCGTACAAGCGCCCCCCTAACAGCGTAAACCACCACGGGAGGGTACGGACGGACATCGCGATCGCACAAGTGTTGGAAAAGCCACGGCGAAGGACCGGGAGAGAGGAGAAAAACTCTCGCACGGAGGCAAAACGCTAGCCAGACACCGTGTGAGGCCTTGACCTTCTCATCTCCCCCGCTCCCGAAAGAGGAAGGACTAGGCTAGGTGGCGAGCAGCGTCGGGAGGAGCCGCGCTTATCTCGGACGATGTGTGCATGGATCGAAACGGGACCGTCTACGACATGAGCGAGGGGGGGTTTCGCATGCCTCCCCCCCCCCCCCCCCCCCCCCCCCCCCCCCCCCGGCTCCGGCACGACCGGAGTCGCACATGAGCAGCAAAGGCCAAGTCCCCGACTCGTCAAGAATAGGCTCGCCAGCTCAGCTGATCATCGCCCTCGCAACGGCTGGAGGAGGCTCCGTATCGTGGAGAATAGCGACATTTCATACTTCATACTTGCATGCAGAAGAAAAGTAATTATGGAAGAAAAATGCTTACGGGTATGATTTTGATGATGTTGTTATTGCCAATGGAGAGGTTGGGATAAATGGCTCACGGCGTAAACCTTAATCGCAAGACCCCGAGGGTGCAGCTAAAGGGAGCGCCTAGAGACAACACCCGTCAACTCGGTATTGCTGTGAACAATTTCAATTGCTGAATGTTTATGAACACATAACGTCGATACATGAATTTAATACAAAGAAAACATTGGAATCCACCATCACGGAGAATAAAT
Source organism: Tetraselmis chui (assembly GCA_026401115.1). Classification (NCBI taxonomy): domain Eukaryota; kingdom Viridiplantae; phylum Chlorophyta; class Chlorodendrophyceae; order Chlorodendrales; family Chlorodendraceae; genus Tetraselmis; species Tetraselmis chui. Next base: position 137,317 of record JAPMLY010000613.1, read on the forward strand.
AAAAGGGAAGCAAAGAAGCCTAAACCAACGGAGCAAAGAGACGGGCAACAACAAAGAGGCATGCAATCACCCAATTGGATAAATCGATTCGTATTGCCCTTATGGTCACCCCCTTTCTTATGTCCTCGTGTTTGTGAAAATGAAAATGATTTAGAACAATACAAACAAACTAGACCGATTGCTATCTAACGGCCATTACTTGCTAAACCATTGAGGATACTTACTAGCAAAAATTGGGCCGGGTACTCTTGGACCAGATACACCTATAGACACACCTTTATGCAATTTGTGCCGACGTTCCTCGGAGATTAAACAGTGCAAGCACATGCAATAATTCCCATAGTCCCCCCGCTTAAGCAATAACAACAAAAATGTTTTTGTAATCTAGAAAGGCAGATGTAAAGATAAATCCATTTATCAAGAAGTGCCCAACAGAACTGATGCTCGACAAGAGAAAAAATGTTAAGTAGCCGCCGAGACCCAATGCTCCACAAGCTACAAAACTATCAAAGACAAATAAGCGGGAGACAAGCATGCAAGGCTCCCCATTATGATGGAGAAGAGCGAAATATACGTGGGTGCTTAGTTGATAGGCGCGGTGGAACCTCACACCCCCGCGCGACCGCAGGACATTTGGCAAACAAGGCGCTCGCGACTCGTCGCGCAAACAATCAAAGACGCTATGTAACTCGAGGGCATACAAACATGGACGGAAGCGTCCACTACACAATCAATCCACAGCGGTAGTGCTGAAATTTCTTTAAAAATTTCTTACAAGAAAAAGCAGTGGAGGCCACCAAGCAAGAAAAAGAAAGAAAGGAAGAAAAAACCTAAGCCCGAGGAACAGGAAGGCATGCCACAGCATCAGCACTGCCTTCCTTCCACAGCGGTAGTGCTGAAATTCAAATTGAAGTACAATATGACGGCGGTTGTCACTGTGCGCAACAAAACGTTGTCGGCATAGTCGTAGTATGCGTGTCAACATACATGGTAAGGGGAATTAAGCGTGCGTGCCACGTGGAGGCCAACTTTGATCTTCTTTATCGAAGGCTGCTTTAGAGGCGGTAGTGGTAAATCTTACAACGAATTCCCATCCACTAGCCGGAAGTATTAGCACTATACGCACTTACATCCAAAATTATTTTGAGCTAGTGATGCATAAGTATTATCGTGTGGCAACTACCTAGCTCAAAAAATTTACCTCATAATACTACAACATTCTCGCCTCGGATGGGATCGTCTACGCCCCTGCGCGGGTGAGTAACTTCCCCACCTCACCCAAGACCAACTTCCTCTACATAACTCCGCCCAACTGCCTCTATCCCTAGCGGATTTGCCCCTGCCCCCCTCCTCCGCGACTACGGGAATCTCTCTTGATGACATCCTGCGGTGACACCCCCGGACACCTTGTTCCCTCGTTATCTACCCGCGTATGTAGCGGACAAACGACTAAAAACATATGTCGCGATAATCGATAGCTCGGAAAGTGAAGCCGAAGGTGGGGCGTCACTGACTACTTTATTCGTTGTCTCATGGTGGATAGTGTACCACGCGAATTGTTTCGGGGAGGGTACTATATACTACCACCTCCAAGGCTGTAGTTATGCTAATATACATATTGGGTTCGGGCTCAACGATAGCATGATCATCGCCCTCGGCATATATCTAGGCGCGCCCACGCCGAAGAGATATATATCTAACAATCACATCGCTTCTACGTCCATCATGTCACCGCCATGCCCGTCCGAAAAACGGCAGGCGAGCGACGGGCATCGCCGTGATCATAGCGGTCGTGGGCTAGCGCGCCATGCGTAAATGTAGTATTGGTCGGCGATGATTACGGAACATCGTTGTTGATATATTCGCGGACGTCAACCTCCTAAGAATACGGATGGCAGAGCGAGCCCACTCCCAAACCGGCCGCCCCGACGTGGTCCGCTTCATCCACCAATGCAAAGAAGCAAGTATCCCACTCATTCCTTGCATATAAATGCCGCCTTTGAAACGTACGTTTAGGAAGTGACATTTATGAACGCGGGTATGTTGTGGGGTGGATGGGCTGCTCAATCACGGCCAAGCGCCGAGAAGGCCCAATATATTGGCAACAGCATCAAGAGTAGCAGTGGCGGGGCGCTCGTCGAGGAAGGTCTCGACGGTCGGTGTTACCGCGCATAGCCCTCGCCCGAACCTAATAAGAGGTAACCTAATAAGCCTAGTCAGTTCATCAGTTGTCACATCATTTTTTGTAAGTAATTATAACTTCCACAAGCACATCGTGATTCCCGTCCGCCATTTTTTTCAGCGCGACCGCTTTACTCTCGCTAGTCAGCACCTCACCCCCACATCATCATCGCTATGTCGGAGCGCTGTGGCAGTTTCCCTTCACCACCACCGCCGACTCTGCCGCAGCGCAGTGGCCAGCGCCCAGCACTACCTCTCCATCTAAACGTAGGGAGAAGCTTAACCTTAGCCATAAGAGCCTATACGATCACCCGCCTCAGCTCGCCCCCGTCCGCCGCCATCGCCTGCCTCGATGACAGTGCTGCGAAGAATCTGCGCGCGCCGCCGCGACTGACTACTTCCCTCTTGCCCACTATTCTAGTTGCCAATTAATAATCACAGGAATATCGTTTGGGCTGGTACGTATTTGCAGAGAGAACGAGAGCAGGGATACGTAGAGTCTAAGTGATGGCGCCCAAGAAGAAGTCGCGAAGGAATAAGCCGGAGGAGGAGGTCGCGCCGGCGAGCAGCCCCGACACCGAGCCACCCAACCATCCGGACGACCAGCCGGCGGCGGGTCGCAAACGGGCCCGCTCAACGCGGGTGCCTGCGGTTTCGAATCGCCGTGTGGCTGCGCACCTGACACCTCTGGCGGTGGGTGACGCGGATGTGGTGTCGCCGGGGACGACGCCGCTCGATGCGGGCGGCAACGATGGGCTGATGGACGCCGTTGTCAAGGTGACAGCTGTCGGTGCTAAGCTATCATTGAATTATATAACCAACGGAACAAAAGCACCATTAGTAGGTGGTGCGAGTGCTGTAAACCAGCGGGTTTGCTGCTACGCGTGGCCGGGACGCTGCTGCTGCTGGGCTCTGAGCTGTGCCGCCGTTGTGTTATTGGCGACAGGTGTTTTGTGTTCACTGCGAACCCAATTTTTCACTGCCGTGGCAACGCAAACGGCAGTATAGCTCCAACAGCAGCGGGTTTGTCATCTGCACTGACAGCCGCCGCATCCTGACCAACGCACACTCTGTTGAGCACCACACACAGGCAGGTCACCTATCCTACCCACCCTATCCTCAACTATACTCATCGCGTACCCACTCACACCCTCCTTGTACCTTCTTTTGATGGTTGCCTGTTTTTCCTTTTATTTAAGAGCGTGCCTCCTTTGTCGACACTGCGCGGTGACAGGTCAAAGTGAAGCGCCGCGGGTCAGACGAAAAGTTTGTGGCGCAGGTACTGTCTGTTGGAACGGAGTGCGACATTGGTGAGCTGCCCAATAAATTGAACGTTTTCATGTTCGTCTGTGAATGTGTTAATACGCGCGTGTTGTGTGTGTGTGTGTGTGTGTGTGTGTGTGTGTGTGTGTGCGTGTATGTGTGTGTCAGTGTATTTGTTTGTGTGTGTGTGTGTGTGTGTGCGCGCGCATATTATGTGTTCGGGCATGTATGTTTGCGTCTATGTGCATATGTGTGTATGTGTGTACGCTTATGTGTGTTTATTGTGTGTGCCTGCGTGCGTGTGTTGATGTGCGTTTGTGCTTGTGTGTGTGTGTGTGTGTGTGTGTGTGTGTGTGTGTGTGTGTGTGTGTGTGTGTGCGTATATTTATGTGCTTGGGCTTGTGTGCGTATGTGTGTGTGTGTGTGTGTGTGAAACCGGGAGGAAGGGTCGGAAATGCGTCCTTACGGAGGTTGACCTTGCGCCCAGCGCTGACGCAACTGTTGCGCTGCCTCAACTCAGCGATGTTGACAGTAAAAGACGAGAAATTTTGGGAGGGCATCAAGTCCGTGCGCTTTGGGGAGCTACCACGCCTGCAGGACCAGGTGACGGTCATTGGGTGAGTTACCCAGACACTCTACATAAACGTTCCTCGCACAGTTTAGGTTGACAACGTGTCTACAACCTGTCTACCGGGATGATATTGCCAAACATGAGTGTGCCTGAACTGCTGAGGGGGTTGGTGTGGCTCTGCCGCTGAGTATGGATGTTCTGGGCGGCCCAGGTTTCCGATTGGGGGCGACACAATGTCGGTTACGCAGGGCGTGGTGTCACGCATAGAGGTGACCGCTTACGCGCACGGTGCGTCAGAGCTTCTTGGCATCCAGATCGATGCGGCCATCAATAGCGGCAACAGCGGTGGCCCTGCTTTCAACGACCTGGGGGAGTGCGTGGGGATCGCATTCCAGTCTCTCAAGCACGACGATGCCGAGAACATCGGCTATGTCATCCCTACGCCCGTTATCCGCCACTTTATCACCGACTACGACCGCAACGGCGTCTACACCGGCTTCCCTGCGCTGGGGTTGGAGTGGCAGAAAATGGAGAACCCGCACCTTAGGGAGTCGCTGGGCATGGCGGCAGATGCCAAAGGGGTGTTGGTGCGCAGGATGGAGCCGACCGCGGCGGCGTCGAAAGCTATCCAACAGGGCGACATCCTGATGAAGTTTGACGGCGTGCAAATTTCAAATGATGGAACAGTGCCTTTCCGCAGGTACCCCTACCCTCCAGTACTCTTGTAGATTCACGCGCGCTCGCGCGCACACACCCACATCTACGCCTGGCGACGAATCCTTTCTAAAAAAGCCTTTCTGGAAATTGTGCTAAATAATTATATGAACAGAAATAAATAAAACTCAGAAAACTGGATATAACAGTTAACACATACACACCGTTTTTTTCATATATACTTACAATCAACCCCCTTCCTCCCCACACACACTCACTCACACACACACACACACACACACACACACACACACACACACACACACACACACACACACACACACACACACACACACACACGTGGGTATTTTGTATTGCCAATTCCATGAAGCGTCCGTCGTCTGCCAAAATTTGGTTTGAAGTCGAATTCTTTCGCGATTCGGGTTAATTTGTAGTCAGGAGACGAGCAAATTGGCATGTTATTGTCTTACTTAGAACTCGGCAAGTGGTGATCTGAATAATTCTTAGTGTTACACAGGGACTGAATGAGTTAGTACGGGAAGGAGTGTAGGTCGTTTTGTGGTAGCTGTGAGATGTGCCAGCGTACTAAGCTTACTTTGCTGGAAATATCGTTATCTAGACGTGGAGGGTTGAACTCTGACTGAGGCTCGCTTGTTACTGTGTGGGCCCCGTGTTGCAGTGGCGAACGCATTTCCTTTTCATACCTCATCAGTGAGAAGTACACCACCGACTCGGCCACCCTGGAGCTGCTGCACAAGGGGAAGGTGAAGGTAGTGACGACGAGCCTGGGGGCGCCCAACCGACTCATCCCTGTTCACATCCGCGGGAAGCCGCCCTCCTACTACATCCTCGCAGGAATGGTGTTCACGCCCGTGTGCGTCCCCTACCTCCGCTCCGAGTACGGCAAGGAGTACGACTTCGACGCGCCTGTGAAGCTCTTGGACAAAATGATGCACACGATGGCCGACCACCGCACTCAGCAGGTAGTGGTACTTGGTCAGGTGCTCGCGTCGGACATCACCATCGGCTACGAGGACATTGTCAATACTCAAGTATGCCCCAAATATACTGATGGACGCCCGCGCGAGCACACACACACACACACACACACACACACACACACACACACACACACACACACACACACACACACACACACACACATATACACCCATACACACATAGATATGGACATACACACACATACAGACATGCGCATAGGCAAACACATCGACAGACACACACACACACACACACACACACACACACACACACACACACACACGCACACGCACACATGCATAGACACACATAAACACGCAAACGCATTTCTCACGCAAACAGAGAAATGCCCAGTCACGTATAGAAACACTCACACCCACGCACAAAGACTCATTTTGTCTTCACCCATTTTCAGTGGGGCTCGAGATGGCGGTGACACTCTCTTACTTTTGCTTGAGCACTTGCACTTCCTACATTGCTGCATTGCACTTCCTACTTCCTGCGTGTTTTTACGTGCTGCATGCCTAGATCATTGGCTGAACGGTTGTTGGTATGTGGCTTCGGATAGGTGTTGAAATGCAACGGGCAGTCGGTGAACAATTTGAAGGACTTGGCAAACGCGGTAGAGTCCTGTAAGGGGAAGTATCTGCGGCTGGACCTGGATTACAACCAGGTGGTGGTGCTGGACTACGCCTCGGCGCAGAAAGCAACCCAGGACATCCTGGAGACGCACTGTATCCCGTCTGCGATGTCGGAGGACCTCAAGGAGGCGGTGGCGGCCAACAACAAGGGGAAGGGGAAAAAATAGAGGTTTGATGTTCAGGAGGGCTTAGGAAAAGAAAAGAAAGTGATATTTTTTTCTGGGGGCGGGGGGGGGGGGGTCTTGATCGAGGAGGGGGGGACGAGAACTCTCTCCTCACCCTCGACGCCATGCTACCTCTCGCACTTGCAGCTTTCGATTAATTTGAAAAAATAAAGTGATAGTTCAATCAATGGAGAAAGGGGTTTCTGTGCGTGTGAGGAGGGAAGGGGGGTATTGGCACCTGTCGGGTGCTGGGTAGATAGTGGTTTGGGACAGGTTGGTCCGCGGGTGCATGCTTGTGATAGGCGAATGCTGGATGGGCAGCATGCGAGGGGCATCGCAGAGGGGGCGGTGATGGGCGACGGTCCTTTTCGTCATCTGTTGTAATTAATGCAGATGAGACTATCGCGTTGGCTTTACTTGCCGGTCATGAGATCATATGACAGCCACTGCTGCTGCAGCGAAATGACTAGTTCTGAACGTGACTGCCTGGACTTGTGGGGCCCGTGGACGAAGTCCAGGACTCGAGCGACAACTGGGTGTGAAGTAAGAAAATACGACGGTAGTATGTTCTGAAGCTGTTTTGTCCTATGCGAGGATACACCGTCCACGAATTAAGCAATTCTGAACAGTCCCCTTGCTCGCGCCACGAACGATACGTCGCTGCGACAGTGCAAGCCGCTCCCTGTCAAAGGACTCGTTTCGTAGAGCGAGGTGCCGGAACACGCGTCGAGGCTCCGACATGCCACGATGTGGGGATGGTTCGGTTGTACGAAGTTAGGTGGTATGCGGCTTTCGAGCGAGGGATGGCGTTGGTGAGCTGTCTTTCTGAGCCGTTCATCAGGCAGCGAGGTTAGGGCGATCCCGTGTGATGTCGGCTCCCTCAAACTCAGTTCTACGGCACACTGCCACTCCTTTAACAAGTAAAACCGCAATATTCTTCTGTGCTCGTCTCAGAACGGGCGCCAACAAGTGACGGCACCTCGTCTAGCATTCTCGGTTGGCTAGTCCGTAGTCGAAACTGTTATTCCTAACTTCCAATCGACCGTTATTCCACTCTTTCACATAAGGAGGTCGAACCCCTTAAAGTTATTGGTGCAAAGAGTCACAAATGCAAATCTGTGCCCCCCTCCCCCCCCTTGCCGACCATCACTGGGAAGATTCACGCGGATTGTCGGCCAAGATGATAGCCTTAGTGCCGATAGGGATGCAGATTATTTATGCGGAGCCGACAAGCCGTTGCGTCGCGCCATGTAGTAAGTAACAGTGAATAGCCCCCGCCAGCCTCTCTGAATAATGTCGCGCATGTGCGCTTTGCGTCGACAGAGTGACAGACGTTTGGATTGCTCCGAGCCTCAGAGGTGCTCCAGGTCCTATCTTTTCGACTACAAGTTGACAACACGCAGTCGATATTCCGGGAGTAGGTAACCAATTTATTACAAAGAAAGCAGGGGGTAATTCACCAAGTGCGTAAACGAAGTGTATGTATGGCAAGGCTCGAGCTATTTGGAAGCTAAGGCCGTAGTTAATAAAAATGACGACCGGAACTCCGCCTTTTATTACTCCGCCTAACCTGCGCCATTGGGACGGATGATATCGTCCGTTCAGGAGGGAGATTGGGAGAAATCAGTAAAATTTAAAAAACTAAAAGTTTCTCCGGATAGTTTCCTTGCATATCCGGACAAATTTCATGCAACTATACCGCTGACTTGCCACAATGTAAAGGCAGTGTTGCAACGATTTAGCCAGATATCGCTAAAATGACTTCTGACCGATATATTCAGAGAAAGAAGCAGAATATTAAATACGAAGAATTATTGAGCGAGTCTCTCCCCCAAAAACGAACGCTTCGCCCATAGTCCCCCCACCCGTACAAAAAGTATCTGAGAGACCGGTGAGGGGCGGAAACAGCCGATCAGCCTCTTGCGCCTCGGCCCCACTCTAGCACCAGTCCACTTGCGAAGGATCAAGTACTCTTCTGTTCTTACGAGTTGGCTGCAGCCGAGGGGAGTAACTCAACGCTCGCAGCGTGAGCGGAAGAATTAGCCTCGGGACGAGTGGCGGCTGACGACAACAGAACTGACGATATAGAATGACGACTGATGATAACCCACCGGCGGAGGCGTCGTCGCAGGTGTGTCACAGCTGATCGCCGCGTAGCACTCGAACCCTGTCTATGGGGACAGACACTCGCTGCTGTGGCTCCACCTGCTGCTGTTCCAAAAGATGCGACAAAGCCGCGTCACCGGGGATCGCTACCGCACCGCCTGCCAACCCGCCTTCCCAACCACCCCAGCCTTCCCCCGATGCCGCAAGCCTCCGTCATCTTTCGGATCTTGATTACAAACTTGGAAAGCCACGCCAGAAACAAATAAAAGTGAGACTGACGGAGGAGGTGGTGATACGAGTCGGATTATGCGGCGAGTGTCTCGTTGAAATAGTTGGAAGCTCAGTCTTCCGCGGGATCGCTTACCTACCGTTACTGATGCACGGTGACGGCCGTCTGTGCTGTCGGCAGGCTGCGCTGAGGCGGAGGGTTCAGGGGGCGAGCGGTCCGGGCGAAAAGTCGGACGCTCTCAAAGCGCTCGGCTTAGCGTCCCTTTACGCCCCACCAGCCCACTACACGCGGCCTGACACCACTCAGGTAGCACCTTTCCCTCAGCACATACCTACTGCGTTGTCATCATTGTCCTGGGTATGGAGTGAAGGAGGGGAAGGGAAGAGGGCGGGAGAGGGCGCCAGCGCGCGTGCGCGCGTGTGTGTGCGAGAGAGAGAGTGTCATATCTGATTGTCTGTGAGCGTGCGTGCGTGCATATGTGTGTGTATGCATATGTGAATATATGTGCATACGTGTTTGTGAATGTGTGTATGTGTATGTGTGTTACTATATGAAGTCCATTGTTTTGAAGGACTGGTGTTTGGCCGAATTCCAGGCGGGCCCAGGCGTGGCGTTCGTCCCCTCCAGCCCACTGGAAGAGTCTCTGCTCTGTCTCCTGCTGACTGTCGAACTGTCGCCCGAGGTGATCACCAATCGCGTCGACACATTATGACAGTGCTGATGATGGTGTCCTTCGTCTACCTCTCTCAAAGCACTGTCATGGAGGGCGCTGAGATATGTGCCTACCTTGTCCTTTCTTTCTGCATCCCCCACGTGGCGGGCAGGTGCTAAAGACGGACCCCTCTTTGATATGGCACTTGGCGCTGGCGTTGGGAGTGAGCGGCCACTCCAAATTCCTTGCGACATTCCTTGGGCGAAACTACCTTGGCGAGGGATCGTAAGCGCCCCTCCCTCTTTCTCCAACTTCCCCTACTTCAAGCCATTGTCAAGCTATCACCCCATCAGCTTCACAATTTGCGGCAGTGTTGTTTCTATACAATGCGGGAGGGGGATGTGGCATGGGTGGTGTGAGTGGAGCGTTGCCTTGCATGCACCACCCCGCATAACGAATATGACTGCAGGAGGCTCACGAATATTTGTTCACTAGGTGGTATGATGGGCTGCGCATGCAACCGCATCCTTGATGTGGACATTCATCTGTAATCACCGCAACACACACACACACACACACACACACACACACACACACACACACACACACACACACGCGCGCGCGCGCGCACGCACATGCACACACACGTGTGTAGGCATACATGCACACACATGCTTCTGCACACGCACATGCACATGCGCGCGATGATTTTGCTATGATTGTATACTTTGACCAATCAAAGTGTACGAGCTTAAAATAACTGTACAATGTGTTTGGTGTACGAGTATGATAATTTCAATGCCGGCAGTCGGCATTTTCCACTCTGATGCTGAGGTGGCGCATCGTGCAGGGAAGCAATTGGCCTGGCGGGGCACAATGGCTTTAGTATTGATAATATATGGAATGCCTTAGTGGCATAAAAACAACATCGCATTAATGTTTGAAGTTGTTTCGGAAAATAAGCGATTCAGTGTGATGTACTTGTGCATTCGCATAAATTTAAACTGAAGATATACATTTGCATACCCACACTTGAGATCTACGAATATAATGCAATTGCGTACCGTCTTTCACGCCTCCCTTCGCCACTGTTTGTCTCCTCTTCGCAGGAACTACGACGTGTGGGTTGTCAAAGCGGCGGCGCTGGAGGGGTCGGGGCAGCACGAGAAGTCGCTGCAGTCGATGAGGAATCTTGTGAAGCTACACGCGGAGGACCCGCGCTTGTTGCTGCAGTGCGCGAAGCTCTGCCAGCAGGTGGGCCCGCCGTTTGACCTACGTCACCTCAGCGAGAACTTGTGCGTGTGTGTGTGTGTGTGTGTGTGTGTGTGTGTGTGTGTGTGTGTGTGTGTGTGTGTGTGTGAGGACGCGTGCGAGGCTAGTGATTTAATGTCTACAATCTCATGCCGCAAGGTATTCCATCCTCTTTTATACTCTTTTCTTAAAATATGCGGCATATGTTGTGCTTGTCCTATAATTGCTTTAATATTTTTATTCACTTAAATAGTGGCGGATTGTTGTCATGCTGGCATACTTTGAGGAATCACGGACGAGTTATGTCTTGGTTCTGGCTCGCTCTAGCTGCGACGTATCTGAACACTCAACGCCCTGAAACCTACTATCACTCATTCTAAGCCTATTCTTACGATTTCATCCCTCAGCCTGGTTCCCTTCCCATTTATCAACCCCCCTCCCCCCAAACGCACACACACACCCACACCCACTCACCCACACACTAACACACCACCCCATACACCCACTCTCCCAGCTACACACACACCCCGCTGCGCGCTCTGTCTAACCATCCACATATAGTCACACACTGACTCGCACCACATTCGGCGGAAGGGTCGTAGTATGCCCTTCAGCGATTCATTTATTTCATCAATTGCTGCTTCTTCTGTGCCCCGGGCAGATCAATGCCAAAGCCCTCATCTGCAATTCCCATGAGCCACCCTTTGTTTCAACCGCTTTCTGTGTCCCATTGTCCTCCACCTCTCCCTCCTTCTGCAACTGCCTGCATTATAGCTGGATTGCATTGCCGGCCTGGAATTTGAGTACTGTTGCTGTGGACACTGCACGGCGCGCAGTTGGAGGTGGACCCCGACGAGACCATCAGCTACGCGCGCCGCGCACTCGCCTGCACCGACATCCCCCCTGGACTGAAGCGGACCGGGCATGTGGTGATGGGGCTAGCGTACGAGCTGAGGGCGCAGAGGCACGCGCGCGCATACCTATTCCTGTGCATTGCATGTTTTCAGTGCACTTTGAATAACGCTCTATCGAACCTACATTTGACTTGGTCCTATAACGAGGCATGTTAGATAAAGATACATGTGAAATTTTAACACGGGGTCATTTGTGGGGTGGACTGTCCGGTGTGTTAGGTGCGGGGACGACTTGAGCAGCGCTCTGGCAGAGCTACAGGTGGCGGCGGACCTCGACCCGCTGGACTACCGCATCCTGTATCAGCTGGGCCGCCTCAAGGTGACCCCACATCCACCTCACCAACGAATGGAAGGGAAAAGTACCGCAAATTTTTTTCGTAACGAAACGTATGACATGAAGATAAGACCTCGAAAATAATTTTTGAATTATTTGTTAAAAAGAGGAAACAAAAGCAAAATCGCGGTGTGATAGACGAAGCAAATATATCGAATGAAGTCACATCATATTGTAAGAGAATAAAACGCAACGAAACCAAACCAAACCAAACAAAGTATGACGCATTTTCTTATTTCTATGCCTGTTAAATGATGTGAAAAAATAGGGAATGCTAATCATTGTTCATTGAGATATCGTTTTCCATGAAAATTGTGACACAGAATAATATGAAATAATTCAAATTTAAATACATGCATATGGTTTTCCTGCTACAGCCATTTTTTGTTGGCCGAGAGGTTTTTGGTGATGTTGCTTATCAGGCCATCAGCTGCGTTCCGCCCGAGGAGGTAGCCCACATTGCCAAGCAGGCGTTGGAGGTCGGTCCGCCTCCCCCTCACCTACACCTCCACTTGCGCCCTGTCCTCCCTTTTGTCACGAGTTGGCTCAGGCCCAAACCCTTCACACTGTGCGCAGGTGGGGGGCGCCACGTATGGGCCGATTTGGATGCTGCTGGCGGTGGCGCGTGCGTCGCAGAAAGAAACAAACAAGGTGTGTTCCCGTCCTCAAAGATAGACTGATAGAAAGTGGTGCAAATCAGCAAATGCAACATGGGGTGTAAATTGCAGTAATAGAAGAAAATGGCGAGCGAAGGAACGAACGCAGGGATCAACTGAATTGGTGAATTGTTGAATGGTTCAATCCGTAGGAAAGTAAACATTTGATTGTTTGATGAAAAATGGATCATTCGTAACTGTCAGAAGAGTTAGATATGAAATGTTGGTCAAGTTTCGCATTAATCCCAAATTGTGCAGAATTCAGGCCGGCCTTTTACAAGGTATGATAACTGTAGTTTGTGAGTGCGTGTATGATAGGCCGAACCAAAGGGTGGATGAATGGTTGAGTAGTTGCATGGACGAAGGAGGGAACGAATTGAACAGTAAGGTCAATTAATATATTAAAGAAAACAACAATTCATGTGTTAATGAAAGACATATTCGTTAGTATGCAGATGGTGTGCCGAATTGATTATGGTCTCAACTACTCAGTCACCCACGCAACGCAGACATGCATGCAAAAATGATACACGATGTCAGCGAGAGAATGAATGAACATTGCGGCGTCAACCTTTCTTAGTGTTTTGGTTGGGGTGGCTCAAAGAGAGGAGACATGGAAAAAGACTTTGGGGGCGAAGTGTAATGTGACTTGATGACATGTTGAGGTGCGTGAGTTATTGGTTGACGAATGTTGTGTGCGGGTTTCAGGCGGTTCTGGTTCTTGACACCGGCGTGCGAGAGGCGGGCCCCGCCCATACGAGTCAGCTGCTCAGAGCCAAGGTGACCCCGCCCACCCTCCTCGTTGACACGGGAGTCGGTGGAAAGCCGAGAATAACCAAACCTGAAAATGATAAAACGCTGGTTATCTTTTTCTTGTAGACACCGAAACACTCCGTTTATTTCATTTTAATCTGAACCCTACTAGACATTAAACCCTATTCACCCTCCAAGTTGACATGCGATTCGGTGAGAAGCCGTGAAGAGACCTGAACTTAAAAAATGAAACGCTGGCGTTTATATTCTTTGACACCAAAGCAGCCCGTGTAAGGAATATAAAATGTGCATATCACTTGCAAGCTAAACCCTAGATATTGTACCCCCCACCACCACCCCTAGAACTAACGTGGACTTGAAACATGGGACGCTGGTGCTCATTTTCTTAGACACCGAAACAATCCGTTTCCTGAATTTGAAACAAGGTGGTGTCCATTTAAACCCCATATATTGGAATTTGGGGAATTAACACAACGAAACGAATGTGTGATTGGTTTTCAATAAAAGAGGGTATATTTTGGTACCATTTCGAATCCCCACTTGTGTCACCTCTGACGACGCTCAATCCTTAGCCCACAAGCCACCACGTTTTATTTTTATGTAAAATGATCGCGTCTATACTATTCCCCCCCCCCCCCCCCTTATTTTTTTGTTTGGTCAGACTCGAATTCTGTTGGCAGCGGAGGAGGCGTCCAAAGCTTTGGAGGCGCTGCAGCAGCTGATGGCGCACGTGCAACGGGGAACCGCCCACACCGAGGTGCCTCTTAACCCTAACATATTTATGTAGCCTACTTACCCTAATTATGAAATCCGTAACCTACCAGCTTGTCCCCCTAAAAGCCCTAGTGTATTATACCGTGGGTCAGCTCACAGCGCATTTGTCGCTGCCCTCACTTGCGCGTTATCATCAGATAGATGCGCGCTGTCCTCCTTGATGCCTGATTTGCGCTAACCAAACCCTAACGACCCTAAAATCCCACAGGCGATGGACGACGTGGCGCGCGACGCACTGAACAAAGAGGAAGCCGCCATGTGGATCCTGGTGCAGCCCTCCCCTGAAAAAAATTGAAAATGACACCCAAAATCAAACTCAAGCCAACGCACACTCACACACACACATATACAAACACACGCGCGCGTGCATTGTGTGATAATATATGCCCATATTGCTTTGATTATATCTTCTATGCTGATTTTACAAGCACACACACACACACACACACACACACACACACGTATACACACACGTACACCCTCACGCACACACACGTACACACACCCACACACCCACATTGTGTTATAATACATGCACATAGTTGTGCTTTAATTATGCTGATTTTACTCGCAAACACACGCACACACAAAACAAACACACACACACACACACACACACACACACACACTCACGCACACATAGTCACACACAAAAACAGAGAATTACACACACGCACGAGCACACACACACACGCACGAACACACACACACACACACACACACACACACACACACACACACACACACGCGCGCGCGCGCGCGCAACTTTGTGCATGCTGGCCACAGATTGAATGGCAATTAGGTGGCTGAGAATAACTTGTACGGCTGCATTACCTTTATATAACAGAATGAATACCTAATGACCTCTATTAATATTCATATTGTATTGGTTGTCTGATATATTTGCCCCATCCAGCGTGACAAGCTGCCCCGCCCACCACCCCGTTCTTCCTGCCGCCGCCCTCCCCCCACCCCCCCCCCCCCTTCCTGTTTTTAGGGTCGGTGAATTTGAGATAAAGTGTATGGGTGTGGGATTTTAGGTGGAGCGCACAGAATTGTCCCCATCCCGTCAACGAGTAGACAACCCTAATGATGGGAATCCTATGATATAACCGTCATGAAAGTAGCCCCATTATGATAACCTAATGATGAATTTTACCCTATTATGTATCACAACGTTTGGAACCCTAAAACGTGTCCCTCCATCGGCGTCGCTCTTGTGATTGGCTGTCTTCAGAATAGGTCAGAGGACGTAAGTGTGTCAAATGAACGGAAAATATGTTTGATGCAGCGGCTGAGCAATTTGTTTTGTTGTTTTTTGCGAAAGGGCGTCCACGTTTTCCTGGCGCTGAAGCAGCCCACCGACGCGCAGTTTTGCGTCGACCGCGTCCTCAGCCTGCAGCCCTACTCCGCCGACTCTCACTTCGTCGCCGGCCTCCTCCAGGTGCCGCGCCCCGTTGCAACCGCCGACAGTCCCCCCTTTGCTTCATTAATTAGCGTTAACCTATTTTTGTTTAGAGCTGGGACATGCTTTGTGTATGCGGTGTGATTCTGTGATTAAGCAGGTGATTGACATTACGGCCATTGCGACGACATATTTGAAGACGTGCTCCATTGATTGATATTGTGGGCTTTTTTGAAAGGGTGCAGCATCGGCTCGTAACTTGCAATGTGTCGAATGCCGCTATGAGTTTTTTTTTTTTCAATTTGAGTGCGCAATCAACACCGCAACCGAACGAACAAGTGACAAGCGAGCTTCAATCCTTCAATCCTAACATCGCAAAATGGACCGTTTGTTGGGAATATGTGTGTGCGTGTGTGTGTGTGTGTGTGTGTGTGTGTGATTCATCTGAACATGCGCACTTGTGCTTCGTCATTGTAAATCATCCACAGCACAATCTCCAAGGCACAAGTGGCATATACAAATTCTAGGGGTATTTCAAAGTGGGGACCGGCTGTTAAGCAGAGGCGCACCTGTGGTTGTGCAGGAAGAGGCAGATCCGGCGGCGGCGTTGAAGTCGTTCGAGACAGCGATGGCGATCGACCCGCGACACTCGGACGCGGAGATCCACTGCGGCGCGCTCTACCGCCGCCGCGCGTCGCCCGGCGACCTCACCATCGCGCGCAGCCTGCTCAGCTCCGGCCTCAAGCATAAACCCAACAGCCTGGTGGGCTGGTACAACCTGGGCCTCATCGACAGGTGCCCTCCCCCACTTTTTCAGTCTTCAACCATCAGGAAGCTGGAGTGTAGATCCTGCTACATTAATCTGCTAAAATATGTGTTAATGTGCGTGTGTGTGTATTGTATGTCTGTCAGTTTGTGTGTGTTTTTGTCTTTCAGTGTATTTTTGTGTGTGTGATTGTGTGTGTGTCTGTCAGTGTATTTGTGTGTGTATTGTATGTCTGTCAGTGTGTCTGTGTCTGCCAGTATATCTCTGTATGTGTGTGTGTGTGTGTGTGTGTCTGTCAAAGTGTGTGTGTGTGTGTGTGTGTGTGTGTGTGTGTGTCCTGTGAATTCAACAATAAGGCGGCATTAAGGCACAACCATGGGCCTCTAGTTTATGTATGATATCTGAACTCAGTCCTCATTAATACAGAGCCTAGTGTTACATGCTTACACTCGAAAGCCATAAATGCGCGTCCCAGTCGCAGTCAATTTCGCGAGTTGAATTATTCGCAGTTGGAGAGTGTTCCGAGCTTTGGTGGTTCGTTGCGGCAATGGAGACAGTGTTTAGAGGAAATGGACTGACAAGCATGTTCTGATAGGATGTTTTGGCGAGATTACAAACTGTTTTTCTGTGGCGGCCGTGCTTTAGTTCAAATACAGAACGAAAGCTTGTGTTTTATTTCAGGCCGTTGTGCGACTGACTGCTACGGTTTCATTCGTTTAGTGGGAGCTTAGGCTGTATTTGGTGTGACAAAAAATCTATATTATCTCACTCGTTGCAATGAAATTTGGAGTCAAATATTTATGAGTGCAAGCATATGAATTGTAAAATATTTTAGTATTCAGGACATTAGCCAACACTGGTACGGGTTTTGTGTCTTGTGAGCTTAATCGTGGAGTTTACTTGAATCCGTAAGTATCTTATTGTCATTGTGCGTTATCGCTGAATAAATTCGTTCGTTATATGAAAATTTAGAGGCTTTTTTGCCAAACATTCATTGATTACAATTATTATCTGGAAGTTGTATTTTTATGATGGAAAAATATGATGTGGCTCCTAAATTTCACAGATGCAAGTGTGTTACTTTGAGGTGGAAACGATGAGTGTGGCATGTGCGACTCTCACTGCTTGGTTGCATGTCGCTGCTGAATACGTTTGTGACGCGTATTATGGCACACCTGCCATCGGAGTACGCGTAAGAAATAGCATTCAGAATGATTTAAAATTTTGTCAATTTATTTTTAGATGCGCAAATATCACCAATCCAACAAATTATACTTCTCTCTCGACGAAAATGCAAACCGCCGTCCGTTGTTGATTCAGCAAATCGGTTTCCTTGTGTGTATCGCAATCCACGGACCACTCATTTGTTTCGTAAAACGAAGAGGAATGGCGTTTTTTTGGCTGAGAAGCGCCTTGTTGTTGACTGTTATGAAGGGACGAGGGGCGATTGGAAGAGTCTGAGGAAGACTTGCGGACGGCGGCCACCCTGCAAGAGACCAACCCCGACCTCAGCTGCATCCTCCCGCGCGTCCTCCCTTGACCGCAAGGCAGAAAGGGAGGCGTTGCCGGGCGCATCTTTGTTTCGCCAATGACGCATTGTTAATGTTTTATTACAGTATGTGCTATGAAAGAAAATGTGCTTTGCTTGCGAGGCTCGGTTCTGAGGTGCCACACACGACATGCATTTCCATCCAAGTTCGCATTCCTTGTGAGAGAATGAATGGTGGGAGGTGGCAGAAAAGAAGGCAAAGAAGTAATAAGGCGACGCAAAGAAAGTTGTTCGCTTGTTTATTTGGCATTTCCCCCGAATTGCAAATGACGGCACTCATGCCGACCACCACCTTCTCTCCCCGATATTGATAAATAAGGCCGCCACATTCTGACAATGTGGTTAATGTAACCCCCTCCCTCTGTTTTTAACAGTGGATGGCCTCACATTAACTACAAAGTACTGCCATGAACATGAAGCACTGTTGAGGGAGGGGTTTCAAGACCCTAAATGAGCATCGATGTACCCAAAAAAAGTACATTTCAACCATTACGATTTTGAAATCCCCACTCGCCCCCCCCCCCCTCCCTCCTTTTTAATAGACGTTTTCGGCACATTTCAAACAAATTATATTAATGTGATGGCCGAATTGAAAAGTGTCGATTGTAGACTCAGCTGCCTTTTCATCGAGAAGCACATACCAATCGTCAACCTTGTCACCTTCCCTCCCTCGATGACTGATGCAGATGATCTGTGTATATTGAAAATGATATTCATAAAATATTTGTGATGATGAAACATTCAACATTTTCATTCACTTCAAATTCATTGTACTGTAGCGACCTGATGTTCCCGTGGCAACTCCCTCTCCTCTCCCTCTTGAGTGCACATGGCAACATAATACGCAAAGAGAAGTGCGTGAAAATTTCATTAAGGTTTGTTCACCACCAAACAGTTGCAGGTTACACCAAAATCGACCCGGTTTCCGAAGACGGTCGCACGCGAAGGCAATTGGAAGAGCACCCCCTCGCTTCCGTTTTGTCAAATAAAGTCACAACTCGGTCGCAAACATCGATTCATCTTCCACAGTCACTCACTCACCCATTCGCCCTCATCAGCCCACCCTCGCACCCGCCAACAACCCATGCAATGCCACTCCTCGCCGCCCGCTAGTATATGCAGTTCACACGATAAGCAAAGCAATAATGATAACGATACGATTATTCCTTTTACAACAAATTGATTGACAACCAGAGACTGCTTCAACTACCACCTCGCTCACCGCGCGTCACCCCGGTGGGTCGTCGGTGGTGGGCGCGACTGAGTTCGTGACTCTCCCCTTCGTATTATCCCCTCTCCCGACACCAACCACATCCGAGTCCCCCCCTCACACACCCGAGAGCGGCGCAGACTTCACCTTCGTCAGTCCGCCCTCGCGGCCTGGGTGCGCGGGCGGAGGCCCGGAATGCTGGGTCGTCGCCGTGCGCCGCCAGAGTGAGTGTGCGAGCGCACGCGCAGCCTGTCACCGCCACATATAGCAGTCAGCCTCAGCCCACGCCGTGTCTGATATCTTTATAAGATGCCTTAGGGTTCGTTTCAACGAGTTGAGGATTTCAAGATTAAACTGCGCGATGTTCTCAGCTCGATTGGATTCGGTGCGACAAATGTGACATGATGATTTGGAAAATAGGACGAGAAGATGATGGGGCGTCATAAAAAACGTTTTGGCTCAGGGATACACTTTCCCTCCACAAAGTAATGTCACAATGGCGAAGTCATGTGTGGATACATTCGCTTAAGTGACGCACTGCGTATCGCACTGCTACGATGGGCGCGAGGTAGTGTCGGGGTCAAAACATGCTGGGTAAAGGAGTTGTTGACAGAAAATATTTGATAGAGGAGGGCAAGAATACCAATACTTGGGGCCAACTTCTAGCTAAAACGATGGACCAAATATCCTGATTAGTCTGATGGGCTGCTTTACATGTAAGCATCCGATGTACCATTTGAAACAATTCTGTCCTCTCAACAAACAGCCAATACCAAAAAGAGTCGATGACATTTCATTAATGTATGCTCCGAACTCATCTGTGTTTATGCAATTGTGCATTAGAAAGATAACTTTGATCGCCTTCGCAATACCACATTAATTCAACAGATGCACAAGACGTACACACACACACACACACACACACACACACACACACACACACACACACACACACACACACACACACACACACACACAAGCAAACGCACGTATTGCAGTTATTCTGCACTTTCGGCCGTTGGCGGTTGAGGGGCCAAGATGATGGCTGACCTTGAGATGGGGTTGGAGGCAAGGGCGCGGGTGATCGGCAGCGGCGCCACCTTCCCCTTGGACGGCAGCTCCGCCTTGCACGACTCGCAGGTGTGCATGTCGCACCATTGGTTGGCGTGCTTGGGGACGCACAGCCGCAGCTTCCCCTTCCGTTGCTGCGCAAAAAAACCAACATTACAGTCACAACCCCCTCCCTCAATATCCATATTAAACCTGTTTCTCTCACAGTTCCCCTGGCTCACACTCTCTCTCGCTCGCTTTCACACACATGTACACACACACACACATATAGAAACTGGAGTGAAATCTCTCTCTCTCTCTCTCTCTCTCTCTCTCTCTCTCTCTCTCTCTCTCTCTCTCTCTCTCTCTCTCTCTCTCTCTCTCTCTCTCTCTCATTCACTTAATCGCACACGCACAAAACACAAAAATGCAGCAATTGGAGCGAAATGATGTCTTCTCTCGCTCTCACGCACACACACACAGCCATACACAAATATACGCAGCAATTGGGGTGAAATCGCACTTTCTCTCCTCTCTCTCTCTCTCTCTCTCTCTCTCTCTCTCTCTCTCTCTCTCTCTCTCTCTCTCTCTCACACACACACACATACGCAAACAATGCAGAAATTGGAAATATTTCGTTCTCTCTCTCTCACACACACAAACAAACATATGCAGCAATTGGACGAAATCACGCTCTCTCTCTCTCTTCTTCCTCTCTCTCTCGCATAGACACACGCATGCAGCAATTGGAATGAAGTATCCCTCTCTCGCCCATTATTTCCCTCTCTCTCATGTGCACATGCTCGCAAATACAGCAAATCGAGTGAATTGCGTGTTCCGTTTTGGTGGTGGTGAGGTGAGGGGAGGGAGCGCACGAGCATCTTGAGGAATAGCGCCTGATACTTGAAGGAGTGCGCGGAGCCGGTGCCCTTGAACTCGTCAAAGTAATGGTATGGGAAGCCTGTGAGGCCCTCGATGTCGAAGCCGTACACGTTGGTGTGCTTGCAGATGTGGAGAGCCATGTAGACACCCTCAATGCCCTACACAAACACACACACACACACACACACACACACACACACACACACACACACACACACACACACACACACACACACACATATTTACTAGTCAGCTCCCCTTCATCCTAACCATAACTTCCACAAGTGAAGAAAGCTTAGGTAGACCGCACCGTTGGTGCCGCGTTTCGGCCATTGACTTTGATGATGTCTCGGTTTTTTAGGATCTCGTAGGCGTTGTTGTACGCCCGCCGTGCGTTCATCGCCATCTCTGGTGCCATGTAAACCACGCGCGTCTCCGGGCCCTCGTAGAGCTCCTTCACCTTGGCCTATCCACCACAGCCGGACCTCGCAGTCAGTCACACGAATAACGTGTGTGTGTGTGTGTGTGTGTGTGTGTGTGTGTGTGTGTGTGCGTTGTTGCAGGTTTGAGTAATGAATTTGTATGTCTGTTATGACTGAGCTGTGACAAAAAGGGAGGGAGAGAGGAGTGAGAGGACCAGGTAAGGGAGGGTGCTGAAGGAGAAGAGCATCAGGTTCTCCTCAAACGCGCCGGGCGGGCGGGTCCACCGGTAGCGGCGCGACCAATAGTTGTTGATGATGCGGAAGGTGGTGCGGCTGCCGGCGTAATTTGTCCAATTTCCCTATTCCACACACAATCCACTTCACTGCTTTGCAACTCACCCACACACCACTCCTACACGCGACACATAGAAAGACACGCAACGAAAGCTCGTGACAACCGTCCATTTCTACTCACCGTCGGCCCATCATTGAACCGGATCACCACATCGTGCGCGTCGATGGACTCGCCGTATTCATTGGCGCGCAGCATGCCCGCATTACCCACCACCGCGCAAGTGTCATACTCCGCCTTGATGTCCTCCTCTGCGCGGTCGATATCGAGCAGCCCCATACAACAAGTCACGTCATCAGGCCATGACATTCTACAGAGAAGAGGCGCGCACGCACTCGTATGTGTCATTGTGTCTCTAGGTATGTGTGTGTGTGTGTGAGAGAGAGAGAATGTGTATGTGGTGTGTGTGTGTGTGTGTGTGTGTGTGTGTGTGTGTGTGAGAGTGTGTGTGTGTGAGTGTGTGTGTGTTTGTGCGTACGCGCGTGCTTTTCCTCGAGTGTGTGTGTTTGTGTGTGTGAGAGAGAGATAGAGAGGGAGAGAGAGTATGTGTGTGTGTGAGTGAGAGAGAGAGAGAGAGAGAGAATGTTTGTGTGTTTTTGTGCGTGAGCGAGAGATAGGGAGAGAAATTGTATGTGTGGAGGTGTGTGTACGTGAATGTGCGCGTGTGTGTGGGGGGGGGGGGGGGGGGGGGGCTGTTTACCAGGGTAGAGGTACGTCAGCTTGGCGGTCATATCCGGCGTGAGCAGGTTGGCTTTAGGAAAGCTGGCGGGCAGGATTGGGTTCTTGATGACGCGCTTGATGATGTCGTCCCACCTGGACGAATGCGTACGGGTTCAGATGCTGTTGCTTGCTATGAACAGGGAGCACAGAATAATGGAGGTAGTAAGATAGGATGAGGGGGGGGGGAGGGGGGGGGGGGGGGGGGGGGGGGGGGGGGGGGGAGCGTACTGGGGCGTCCTGGGCACGATGACTTCGTCCAGGACTGACGCGGCCTGGTTGATGTTGATGGGCCGCAGCTTCTCCTTGGTGTAAACCCGTCGGCGGGTTGGGGTCTGGGGGGTACCGTCTTCGGCCCCCTCACCCTCTTCACCCTCTTGCAGCAGCTGACGCGTCTCCACTCCATTGTGACCCACTGCAACACGTGTGTATTAGTATTTATGTGTGTATGTGTGTGTGTATGTGTGTGTGTGTGTGTGTGTGTGTGTGTGTGTGTGCATGTATATGTGTGTGTGTGTGTGTGTGTGTGTGCGTGTGTGTGTGCGTGCGTGCGTGTGTGTGTGTGTGTGTGTGTGTGAGTGTGGGTGTGTGTGCGTGTGTGTGTGTGTGAGAGTTTGAGTGTGTTTGGGGCAGGTGAAAATGAGCCACAATTGAAAAGTTCAGAACGTTTCACCGGATAAAGCAGCCGACTGTCCGTGTGAGTGGACGGCAAGTGCGGGGCGTCATGGGGTGCCGGTGCTGCAGGTGCTGTTTTATACGGCGACTCACCCGTGACGTCGGCAGTGGTTGTTGAAAGTTGAAATAGGGTTGCTAGTAGTAAGCATATAGCCGTAGCCTTGAAAAGGCCCCCGGTCGTGACCATGGCGCCCGGCGTCGCGGCCTCTTTCTCCCTTCGGCCGTGATGTCGCGCACAGGGGGGGCGACCCCTCGCCGGGGCGTCGCGTGATATTCGGGTCAGCAATCGAGCAACGCAGCGTGAGCCCAGTTGTGAGAGCCACGGGTCCTTTGCCCCAAGTGTTCCGTCAACCTGACGAAGTATTGCACTTGACGCTTTGAGTCGTCGTCGTCAAGTGTGACAGCAGATCCCCTCGTCGCTGTAGCTCCAGTCGTGGCCGTCTCATCCTTCCGTCCCCTCCGTCACGCCGTGCATCAGTCGCGGCGCGTTGACCGCTTTTTATTATATTGTTCTCTGCGACTGCTACGGCGGGGTCGTGAAACGCAAACCCGTACAAAATATCGTTGAATTAAAATAATTATCATATCTCCTATATACTCGAGAACCACCTACCCGTATACTTCCACTGCTTAATACGGGTACATGCTGTTGCTTTGACGATGGCGGCTTATTTGTATTATTCATCGTGTGTGAGCGAGTACATGTACCAGTACGCTGGGAACTGAAGAACCGCAGAACGACGGCGGTTGATGAAGGCGCGGGGGGGCTCCTGCATGACTGATTGGATTACAAGAAGAACAACATAAACTCGGACAGGGAAGATGGGAGGGGAAACAAAAGGGCAAGAGTGACAAGAGGATCACGGAATCCAAAGCACGGCAAGAGACTTCTTGGATGACCTTGATTGCGGAAACACACTTGATACATCACTTGTGAAGATTGAAGATGAGTAAACGATAAGTGATCTTCCTTTACACGCCGCGCAGCCAAGGTGCAGTCTTCCCCGCCGTCAAGGATATTTGATACGGTAGGAGAGGCGGTAAAGCGCCCATATCAGGCGCCGGAAATAAGGGCCTCGAAGTAATATCGGCATAACAAAGGAGGAGCATTGGCGAAGGCAACGCGGTTGCTACCCTCGACAACCACCAGGCCTCTCCAAACAACGCGGGAGATATCTACGCACAACACCTCCACGAACTCAAACAAATAGAACACGATTGTAAAGTCGCCTGTGGTGTGTATCAGGTTCAAGAGTATGCAGCATCTCTAGTAATTTTGCGTGGGGGTGAAAAAAATCAAAGGTCGATGAAGGTTCTCAGCAGCGGAGCACGCAAGGGCGCAGATTTGTTGGGTGTAGGCGTTAAGTTGGTTCACTTCGCACCCGCATCACGCGATTCCCTTGTAACTAAGGCGCACTATTTGTTAAGTGAAGTTATTGGTGTGGCGCGGGCTTACCTAGGCGACATGCGTTTAGAAAACAACCAATGGCCCCCAAAGCGCCTCCCTATCACATCTATCCCTCGCGTCGACAAGTCGATTATCTCGACACTATACATTAACTTGCCTGACGCCTCTAGTGATTGGTCTTGGACGGCATCGACCAAAAGACCAAACCCGCATGGTTTAACGCCGCGAGAAACCTTATTGTGCTTGCCACGATTCCGCTCCCGGAGGGCTCCCGAGTGAACTTGCCCGAACTTTGCAAAGATGGGGGTCGTAGTATCAAAAGTGTTTTGAGGCCAAGATGGCTGTGTTCTTGAAAGCATAGACTTGTCGGCGCCGGGACGGGAAAGCTTGCCACCATTTGGTCATACGATGACGACTCCAGGTCTGCTGGGCAACGTGTGATGGATAATTATAAAGACATGGAAGCGGCGACGCATGTTTGTTTGTCTATATATAACCCTACGTTAAGCATGAGAGTTTTTTGCACTCGCTAATTTATTTGCTTGCCTCTTACTATTTTAATGCGGACAATAAAACTCAACTATGAAAGACCTAAAAAAGAGGCGGGTGAGGCCATCGCCGCTGACCGCACGCGAGCGCGAGCTATCCGACGTAAAGGCGGTAGAGGCGCGGCGAGGCTGATGGATCGGGAGGCTGAAGTCGCATGTAAGGACGCGTGTGCGGATGCAACCGTGTGGTTGCAGGTGAGTGACACCCGCGCGCCCCACTTTTCGATCTTTCGTCATCGCGTTTCCCTCGCTCCATATGATAAAATGCACGGCCATAATGACCACCTACGTTCCAAGCACGTGAAATACAAAAGGAAACGGACCCAACTCTGCGAGAGGCGACGCTGAGGGATGCGGAGCGAGAAGAGCACGACGATGAAGACTTCAGTGATTGGAGGCGGAAAATGGACACTGGTGCGAAGAGGATAACGTATGTGTCTGACATTGACGCTATATTACGGAAGCCGAGGGGGATGCATGACGTCATACGGTTGGAGAAGGAGCACATAGATATACTGGCCGTTCTAACCACGAGGGAGAAGAGACCACAACAGCGGAATCGACAGCCACGAGGTCGAGCAGACTGCCTAGTTTTCGAGGGGGGTGCGGTGGCTAGTGGAATGACGGAGGACTTGAATGGAAGAAGACAGAGTAGCGAGAGCTGCCAATATAGAGGTTCTCCCTATCCGCAGATGCCACCCCGTACATGTAGTCGTTCCCACCTCAGGTCATACATTGTACGGAATGGGATTGCATGAAACTGAGTCGCCCTTTGGCAGGATGCGAAGTTGGAGTACCAAAAAAAAAAAGACAAGCGGGAGTGGGAGGTGAGGGAAAAAGAGATATCCGTGCAAAAAGAGGTGCACCTACATTAGGTGCACCTACATTGGCTCCATGAGCTGGACAACAAAAACGAGGTTGAGCTTAAGAAGCTAGAGAGGGAGAGGAGCGAGTCGGATCAAAAAGTTATACTTTAAATTATATGGCTGCGCCAAAGGCACGGCAAAGGGACGCACTACATTGTGCGCAAATCTAGTAGATGAGACCTTGGAGAACACAAGAAACTCCCACGCAACGTCGAAAAATGCAACACGTGGAGGCGACGAGCGGCGCCTCACGCGCCGTGCGAGGAAGCACGGAGACGCTTGCGGCCCATAGCGCGGGTGAAAAGCGTCGCAGTGGGAGATAGAAGGCATCCCAGCCGAGGAAGAAGTGGCCTCCTTCATGTAAAGGCTAGGTCCCCATAGTGCATTTGCTTCACTTGCAGCTCATCTAAGGCTAGCTTATGAAAACTCTAATCGTTACAAATCTGCGACGTGCGATGATATTCATCGTCAAGGCACTCTTGCAGGGTGATCAAACCTTAAACTTTTCTGTCATGAAAAGTGTAAGCGACAGCAACAACACCACCATCACCAAGTAAAACATGATCAACACTAACAGTAGCAACCAAAATGACAATGGCATTAACATCGTCATGCAACTTGAGTTGCAACTATGTAATGCGACCAAATAAAAGGAGGTTATTGTGGATGCATGAACACATATTACAGGCAAGAAGAGAAAACCAGAAAACACAATTGTTAAAAGTCTATGAACTGGTGTCTCTAGGCACCGAATGGGAGGCGTATGCCCATCCACTCCTCCACCCCGCTCTCTCTTCTATAATGCTGTGAGCTCGTCGCGCTGCTCGCTTGTCCCTTCAGCTTCGCGCCGGCTCACTCGGCGATTGAGAATCGGCTTGTGCAGCACACCCACAAAATGGGCCCGTCGACGCATAAACAGCTACGCTCTACGCCCCTAGCAGCCCCACACAGCCCAATAACAACGCCTATTCTGTTTTCCCCCCACGTCCTGGCACTATTTGTTTTAATGCAGCCACGCGTGGTTTGACTTCAGCCGTAAAATCAGCAGTAAGCGGGAGGGCGACAATACCTGTTGTAGCACGTGGAGAGGCCCGTTGCCGTGCGACTCGACCTGTCAAAACCATAATTCGTGTCGTCGAAACGACTACCATACCGTGCCTTAAAGTAGCTCTCACGCGCCCTTAAGCGTCCCCGAGATTGCTGCGCACCCTCTCGCCTTGGCATTTTGCTGTTGCTGTCGGCGTGATCGCTCCGCTGCGAATATACCGCACAATCGCAGCCCACAGCAGCAACAGCGCAGCCCTAGCGGGCATAGACTTGACCGCGCGGGGAGAAGTGAAATGTCACCCTCGACCGTACACATACGGTACTCCGCTACCAGTTCCTCCTCATATGGCGGTTAAAGCTTAGCCAGCGCCGCGCATGTGAGTGAAAGTGGTTTCAGCGGAAAGCAAATAGAAGCCCGCATTGCATGTATCACCGACCTGCGCGAAAATACATAATGTTACACTGTCCGACGCACACTTCACTCCGCTAGAAGCCGCACCCGAAACGTGCTTCTCCCTTAACATGACTCAAGGGCGATAGGTGTAGGTTTGGACCAATAAAATTGATATGGAGTAGGTATGGGAGGTCATGTGTCGACGGGGGTGAAATGCGCATCGGCGCGTACAAAAAACGCGCGCTTGTAGGGGGTTTGACGACGCTGTGGTTGTTGGCGAGCTTGACTGCTCCCCCGATGTCTTCATAGTCCGTTGTGGCACCGCCTTGTAGTTGGTGGACATCTTGCATCAATTGCCGGAAGTGCACAAGCTTCTTCCCGGCCCGGCTGACCGCCACGTACTCCGCTTCTGTGGTGGAGAGAGCCATTTACTAGCTCATATTGCTTATGATAAGTCCAATTGACCGCTCCGCCGTTGAGCATGACCATCTCTCCGAACTGCGATCGTATGGTGGTCATGTATGCTGCCCAGTCTGAATCCGAGAACACTTTGATGATATCGTTGGTATAATTGTTCTAAATAGATGTGCCCTCCCATACATGATTCCCATGGGCCTTGTCCCATTGAGGTAGATAGTGTAGCATGCGTTTTAGTTGTTTCATGTGCATCTGCGTGGGGGTTGTGTGCCCGCTTCTAGTGACACTGACTGCGAATGCAATGTCCGGTATGGTACACATGCACGAAATATTAAATAGTCCGAGGATATCACGGAAGGTCTCGTGCTCTTGTGGCGATAGGGCCACTTTGTCATGGTCGAATGCGACCTCTCTATCTCGATAGTGCGTGGGTGCCATGGGCACCTTGCTGGGCGTGATGTCCAAAATGTCGTACTTCTCAAGGATCTCCTCGGTGTAATGCTCTTGAGAGAGGTTGATGGTGCCGGCATCCCCTTTCATGACAATCTTCATCCCGAGAATGAACTTGGCCTCGCCGAAGTCAGTCATACGAAATTACTCCCCGATGGCCCGCATCGCCGACTTGATCCACTTGAGGGAGTCGGAGACGAAAAAATGAGTCGAAAAGAACAATGCATATACCATGCACCTGATAATTAATGGTGTAGAATCTGGTGTTGGACGTCGCTCGCTTAAGACCAAGGGAGGAAAGGGTCCGGTGGACGACTTTGTACCACTCACGCGAAGTCAGCTTCAGCCCATATATGTTTTAGAGCAGTCGCATGGCCCGAGGGGCCCCATCCTCTACCCCTCGTCTCATCCTCTGGGTTGGCTCATGAAGATCTCCTCATGGAGGTCGGCATTTAGGAATGTTGTCGCGATGACCGCGGAGTGCATGTTCATGTTCCGCTGTAGGCAATAATAATGGCGAAGACTGTGCGCATAGAGCTGAGCTTAACAACGGGAGATAACGTCTCTGAGTAGTCTACTCGTGGCCATTGACTGAAGCCTTTGGCAACCAGCAAGCGCGCCTTAAAGCGATCGACTGAGCCACCCGGCTTGGCCTTGACTTTGAAGACCTATTTGTTGCCATTGGCGTTACGCCCGAGCGGCAGCTTCTCCATGCAAAATGTATCATTGTTGTGCGGAGAAGCAAGCCCCAATCGTATGGCCTTTTGCCAAGAGACATCAAATTTGTTGCTCAAGGCATGCTTGCTGGCTACCGGCGCCGGGATGCGTGCCGCTGGTGGGTACGTATACGGTTCGGCCTCTATGGCCGGCGGTCCCTTTGAGCCAGCAAATATGGGGGCCGGTCGAGCGGGT
Organism: Tetraselmis chui; assembly: GCA_026401115.1. NCBI lineage: Eukaryota > Viridiplantae > Chlorophyta > Chlorodendrophyceae > Chlorodendrales > Chlorodendraceae > Tetraselmis > Tetraselmis chui. The sequence goes on from JAPMLY010000613.1 coordinate 166,574, forward strand.
CGAGGAGGCTTGTTCTGTGTGAAGACCCCGGCCTTCATGTTGGTCCGTTGGACATAGGCAGCGGCTTCAACGCAACATGACGAATCGCGTGCAGCGTGGTCGGGTGTAGTGGGGGGCGTGACGGAAGTGGTAATGTCATATGGGGCATCCTCCATGAAGGCGTTAGTGATTGGGAATATGATATGCCTAGTGTCGGCGCATGAGAGATTGGCACTAGTGCCGCCCTCCCCTTGCCCGAGGCCATACGGTGGAGAGACGTGAGAAGTGCCCAAGACGATCGGACGAGGAGGAGGTTTTCGCTAGCCTTTCCCCTCCTATCTCCAGCAAGACCAAAGTCACGCATGAGCTAGATTAGGATGGCTCGTCGCCCCTCTTGAACGCCGCTTGGCCTAGGCCGGCCGGCACCCCGGTTCGGTGGGAGCGGGCCGTGCATCATGATAAAGTCGAGAAGTAGTTTGATTGGTGTGTCGATAGGGGTACATGGTCAAAGAGTACCCGGCCCAACCGTTTTTATTAGTGTCCTAGATTGCAGAGTATTGATGGCCGTTAGACATCAATTGGTTATGTTTGCCGGTATTGTAGTTGCACAATTTCAAATTCAATAATCAATGCATCCACGAATTAGTGCCATATTTAATCAGTGTGTCCGCGAATTAGTGCCCTATTTGATCAATGCGTCCATGAAGAAGTATCCTATTTAATCTATGTATGAACTAGTACCCTAATCAATCAATGCGTCTCCATGAATTAGTTATGTATTTAATCGATGTGCAACGAGCTACGTATAGAATTCCGGGATATCGGTCGAATCGATGCACCCCATTTAAAATTTCATAAGTAGGGTCAATGTAGAAGACAGTGGCACTCAAGTCTTGCTAAACGAAAATGAAAATGAAAATAACGAATTACAACAATAATGAGTTAACGGTTGACGTCTTTGGGCATTCATAAAAACGGCCATCTATGTCTATTAGGTCGGGTTTGCGCCGCGAGCCGCCAATTCCAACCTCGCCATTGGTAGTTACGATACTGTCTAAATCATACCCGTAAACAATTCAGTTTGTTTCTATATTTTGTTGTGCGAGCAAGTATGAAAAAAATTGAAATTAAAACTGATTACAACATTACCGAGTGAAACCGGTTGTTTTCTCTAGGCCCTCCTTGGTGTGCCACCTAGGACTTGTAAGCTGGGGCTAGACCGTGAGCCACTTATCCCAAACTCTCCAATGGTAGTAGCGATTCCGTCTGAAACATACACGTCAACATTTTCCCTTCTTTTTGTATTTTTTTCTGCCAACGGTGTGAAATACAATATGTCGCTATTCTCCACGATATGCGGCATGCTCCATCCGCGGCGGGGGCGCTAATCAGCCAAGATGCCCCAAATGTGCTTATTGAGTCGAGCCTATGTGACCTATGTTCATGTATGAAAAATAATGTGTCGCTAATCTCCATGATACGCGGCATGCTCCAGCCGTGGCGAGGGCGTCGATCGGCCAAGCTGGTCACCCTATGCTTGTCGAGTCGGGCCTACCCGACCTCTACTACTCATGTGCGACTCCAGTCGTGTATGAGGGGGGGGGGGGGGCGAACACCTTCCTCGTTGAGGTCGTTGAAGGTCCCGTCTCGATCCACGCACACCCTCGTCCGAGATAGTCGTTGCTATTCTCATCCCAACTCAACTCCTAGCATAGGATATTCCCTCCGCCTTCGGGGCAATGAAAGGACAGGAAGTCCATAGCTTGAGACGGTGCCCGGCAAGCGCTCTTGCCTCCGTGCCTGAATTATCTCATGTCCTCGGTTCTTTGCCGTATGTTTTCCAACACATGCCTGATGGGAGAAAATCCGCCCGCACCCTTTCTCAATGGTTTATGCTGCTAGGGGGCGCCTTTTCGAGCAGTGTACCGTTGCGATTACCCTAGGCATTGTGCCCGAGGCAGCGTGCCGATAATTAGGCAACGACTAGGGGAGGGGTTGGTCGAACACATGAATCGAGGCGCCGTCCTCAAAAGATTACGATTACGGAAAATTTTTACCTCCGTACCGGGCTTTATTTTCCGGCGGCGGTCGATGATGAGGACCTCCGCCACTAGACCTTGCCGCTTCTCATGTTCTGACCCGCTTCCGGCATGCTTCCCGTCGTGCCTCACACCCGGCATGGGGAGGCTCGACGTTCATAAGGCTAGTCGACGTCTAGCGAGCGTCCTTCCTTGGCGATGTTTCCGAGGTGTCCGCCGCCAACTCCAACACCCACCTTCCGCTGCAAATCTGCCCGTACGTATGTACCCTCCTCCCGCTTTCTAAGCATGTGAGTATTCGGGAGTATTTAGCCTTGAAAATTGATGTCGGACTATCTCAGCGGAAGATCGTGGCGTTGTTTGTACATATAACATGTTTAAAAGCCCTCCGTACCGAGGCCTCATCGAGGCAAATCGCGCAAATTACATCTGCGGGATTCATCCCGCCAAGCCCCGAACCTTGCAAGGCACTGCACGGCTATAGGGTTACTATCGCCCACGAGAAGGGGGTGTATTGAACCATGCAAACACAGTTAGTGTGGAAGATAACTTACGCAAACGTAGTTACAGTCACAGTCCCGCAAACGGAACAATTACGGCGACAAACAGCCTTGAGGCGTGGTGTCGGGACAAGAGAAGAAGTGTGAGAGCTGTAGCCTAGCGACAGCTCTGTACCGAGTCAAACAGTTTATCGGTATGTCCGATCTAGACATGTACTAATCATATCTAGAGTAGCTTACAATAGCTATCTGCAACTAATACGTATACGGTATTACTTACAACACTCCCCCTGAAGGTAGCTACGGGATGAAGCGTTGCATTGGGTCTTGTCCTCCAAGGATCGCATTTCGGTGTCTTGCTAGTGCAGGTCATGGGAGGGGTTGGTGAGCATGTCAGCCACCATCTGGTTAGTGGGGAGGTACCTCAACTTGATGGTTCCATGCTCCACGTGGTCTTTGAGGAAGTGCCACTTCATACCGATGTGCTTAGTCTTCTCGCTGACCAAGGCATTCTTGGAGTATGCAATGGCGCTTTGGTTGTCCTCCCAGATGGTGGTGGTTTCGGTGATGGGGGAGTTGAAGATTTCCCCCATGAGTTGTCGGAGGTGGAGTCCCTCCTTGGTGGCGTCAGCCGCAGAGTAGTACTCGACTTCACACGTGGGTTGAGCCACACAAGTCTGTTGTTTGGACTTGTAACTAACTGGCCCGCGTCCGAGAGTGAAGAGATAGCCGGAGCGAGACTTGCGGGTGCTGCTGTCGTTGGCCCAATCAACATCGGCAAAGCCTGTGAGTTGGAGACTGTGGTCCAGCCCCCCCCCCCCCCCCCCCTAACGTCATGCGCATGTCGATGATGCCATGGAGGTAGCGGAGGACCTTTTTCAGAGCCTGCAAGTGTGCCTCGGTGGGTGAGGCTTGGGCAGAGCCGAGGATGCTCAATGCCGTGGAGACATCGGGGCGGGTACAAACGGCTGCGTACTAGAGGCTGCCCAGGAGGCTGGGGTAGACGTCCTTGGCCACCCCGGTGAGAGAGGGCGAATTCATGTGTGCGAGGCCGGTGAGAAAGCCCGGGTCCATCGGAAGTGACGACGGCTTAGAGTCGGACATGCCGTACTTGGCGAGTATGTCGCGCATGTACTTGGACTGGTCCAGCGAGATTGTGCGCGTGGAGCGATCGCGGGTAATGTGCATGCCGAGGAGTTGGGAGAGGTCGCCGAGGTCCTTGATCTTGAACCGTGCTCCGAGTTGGGCTTTGAACGATGCGAGCCAAGTGGCATCATTGCAGGCCGCGGGAATGTCATCGATCATGGCGAAAACGTGGCCGGTGCGGTAGATGTATATGCACGGGTCGGAGACGCATTGTTGCCATCTATGGTCGACGAGCCATGCACGAAGGAGCATGTCGAACTCGCGGGGGGGCTGCTTAAGGCCGTAGAGGCAGCGCTTGAGGTGACAAACCTTGGACGTTCCATCGGTGAAGCCGAGGGGCTGGCGGATGTACACATCCTCCCGGATGGGGGCGTAGAGAAACGCTGTGTCGATGTCAAGCTGGCACAATTCAAGGTCGCGGGCGGCTGCGATGGTTAGGAAAAGACGCAGGCTGGCCATGCGGATAACCGGGAAGAAGGTCTCCGTGTAGTCATGTCCAGCGCGTTGACTGCACCCCTTGGCGACGAACCGCGCTTTGAAGCGGGAGACGTCGCCGGCTGTATCCGACTTGACTTTGAAGATCCACATGTTGTTAACTACCATGCGGCCTGGGGGGAGGTCCACAAGTTCCCATGTGCCGTTGGTGATGAGGGAGGAATACTCCTGTTGCATAGCTGCTTGCCACAGGGGGCTTGGGCGCTGTCCAGCGCAGCCCGGTAGGATTTTTGTTCCACACACTCTCGGGCGGAGAGGAGGGCGACTGCAGTAGGGGACGTGCCGCCAGGTGTGTGTGGGGGACCCGTGACAAGGTCGGGGACGTGAGGGTGCTCAAATATGTCCTCTTGAGCTTTGCCTTGTTCAGGATCACAACACGCCGTCACGAGGGTCGGGGGGTAGTCGGACAAGTGGGCAACCATATTGCCGTATCGAATGGGGTGTGAGCGGAGCCGAGCATGGCGAGGGGCTGCCGGGGGGGGTAGGAGTGTGGGTAATGTGAGGTCAATGGGGTGGGATAGGGGTGAGTCTGCGGGTACGTCTTCTGAAGAGTCGGTGATGACCGAGTCGACGGAGGGTTGTGTGTCGAAGCCTGGGGTGTCTTCCTGAAAGACAACATGTACGGAAGTGGTGATGCGACGCGTTTCCGGATTGTAGACACGATACCCGGGTGCGTCAGGGGGATAGCCCACCATGACGCCGCGAAATGCTTTTTCACTGAGTTTCCGACGTTGTTTGTCGGGGACCTTGGCGAAAACGGCGCAGCCGAAGACGCGGAACTTGGAGGCGTCGGGAACCGACGACGTAAGGAGTGTGAGGGGGACGCCCCCATTAGGTCCGACCGAGCGACTGTACGTGCGGTTGCGAAGGTACACAACAGTGCTGACAACGCACGACCACATGGAGTTGGGAATGGCCATGTTGTGGAGCATCGCCGATGCATTGTCCCGGATAGTGCGCCAAGGACGTTCGGCCTTGCCGAGCATGTGGTGGGCGTATGGGGCAGAGAACTGGACCCCGACGCCGAGGTGTGTGCACATCCGGCGAGTGACAGCAGCTTCAAACACAGAGTCGGAGTCAAACTTGAGGACCGGTGCGAACGCGCTCGTCTGGGAGTGATGGCGGGCATGCAAGTGTTTGATGTCTAAGAGGATGGTTTCCAATTCCGAACATGCGTCTTCTTTAGACTTAAAGAACCGCACCCACATGTAGTTGGTGTGGTGGTCGATGACGAGCAAGCAGTAGCGGAGGCCATGTGGGGAAGGGACATTGACCGGCCCCGGAGGTCAGCGGACAAGTTAAGGAGGGGGTGGGATGGCTTCGCGCAAGCGGCTGTGTTGCGTGGTGCAGCTGTGGCTTTGTGAAGTAAGCCAGAGTCGCATGAAACTTTGTTTACAACGCTAGCTAACACATGGCTAGTCGGGACACCGTGAGTATGCTGGGCTTGAAGGCTTTGCATGTTTAGGTGGCCAAACCGACGGTGCCACAGGACGGGATCACACTGGGCAGTAAGGGCAACCTGAGGTGAGGGGTCAGGTGCCGCCGGTGCGGATGGGCTTGAAGGGAGGTCCGGCTGGTGGGGAAGGAGGTAGAGACCGTTTCCGGACGGTTCTAGCACACCCATGCCTGTGGGTACCAAAAGCAAACCAGTGTCAGAGTTGGAGGGGAAGACGAATTCACATCCGCTGTGAGTTTGCATCCAGCTGACACTAAGTAGTCTGCCGATACGTTGAGCGGAGCGAGATGATAGGTCAGGGGTGTAGAGTGCATACACACTGCGGTGAATGAGCTGGCCAGAGGCAAGTCTGACAGAAATCCGCACTGAGCCACTGCCCTTACCGTCAACGCCGACACCGCCCACACGAGAGGGAGCGGAGGGGGGCGTGAATTTCACGAAGTCATCTCGGAACGCGGTGAGGTTAATCGAGCAGGCGGAATCAACGACCCAAAAGTGTGACATGTTACGACCCGGGGCGAGGGAAGAGGAGAATGCCACAGAGCTGAAAGGGACACAAACCTCGTCGTCATCGTAGTCATCAGCGCAGTCCTCGAGGGTGGGTAGGCAGTCGGTGTCATCAGCGGGGGCGTCGTCGGCAGGGACGTCGTTCAACAGCGCAGCGTGAGCAGAGGTGGTGCCACCGGCGGCGCCGTACTTCTGGACGGTCATCTTACGCTTGGCGAGATTCCACTTAAGGATAGCGTCATCCGTGGCATTGCAGGCGGACATGAGATGGTTGAGGCTGCCACAAACGCCACACTTGTTGGGTCGATGGCCGCGAGGATTACGGTGTGGTTGGCCTCGACCGCTGTGCGAGCCGCGGCCCGCAGCGACGAACGTGGAGATGGGAGGGGGTGATATGGCCGGAGCGGGTGTGTCCGGGGCAGAGTCGTCGTCCATGTTGTGCGCGAGGTGGAGAATGCTGGCCATCACTTCATCAGCCGACAGGAGGTAGTCCGTGTCAAAGGCGTTGATGACGCATTGCTTCGCCTGACCGTGTGGGCCGCTGCTGGAAATACCGCGCAGCATGAGGAGACCGAGGTTGTGGGGGTGGATGGCAGCGGAGCCATCAACCATTTGGCATGTGTCATTGTAGTCGTCAAAGGTTTGGCGCATGTAGTGGACATAGTCACTGAGTGACTTACCAAGGCGCTGTCTGAATATCAGGTTGTCCAGGAGGGACAAGGAGCGAGCAAAAGACCGACAGTCGAGGCGTTCACACAGGATGTCCCAAACCCTAAACCAAATCCCCTCGTCGCGCTAAAGTTGTAGTCGCCGTGTCCTTCGTCCTACCGTCCATCGCACTAATCACTCACGAGTCGCGGGGCGTTTGACCGGGTCCGAGCCAGATTGGTATCGCCAGTCGCTTAAGCCTGTTTCTATCCGACAATTCCCCTCGTCAATTGATTAAAAACAAGTATCGTACCAGTTCAGTGCAGGACAGTATGTGTACTTTTGTAATGCTTTTCAAATAACAATAAATGCATTAATTAGGGCCATTAACTATTGGCGACATTTATTATTAAATACTTCGGCCTAATCTTCCAGAAATCAAATCACCCGACGACGTACATTAAACCTAACCTAGTATCCAGATAGCCCTAGTAAAACCTGGTCTTCCACTCGCACAGTTCGTCGGACAGTGTGAGATGAGGACGGAGAGGACGGGGCGACCTCTCTCAGCTCGCAGCACCAGATCGCATCCCGAAGCAACCCGTCACCGCCGAGGTTTCGGCAACGACCTTCCCCTAGCACAGCTCCACCCCAACACGCCTCGAGGTCCACACGCGTGCGCCAGATCTCCGCTTCCGGCCGCAATGGCGGACCTCAACGCCGCCGTAAAGCAGTGCGACCAGTTTAAGGTGAACCAACGAAACCACCGCACGCACCGACCTGACGCCATCCACTTCGCTTTTCCTTGGACCGCTCTCCCAGCCTCCCTCGCTTCGTCGCGTTATTGTGACGTGCTTTGAGGCCCATCGCATGCACGGCGGCGAAGACGCTCGGGCTGCGGTGTGGCGGTTGCTTTGCCACAGAACAGATCGATGTGCTGTCCCCTTCCTTCGCCAGCGCTGTCGAAAACAGGAAAGCCGAGACGGGACTGAAAATTGGGAGAGAAGGGGGGAAGGAGTGAGGGAGAGAATGAGGGAGGGATGGAGGTGTCTGGTGGACAATATCAAACAGCGAGCTTTCCCGTTTTCGCTATTCGTGAATTTCATGTGTGTGTATGTGTGTGTGTATGTGTGTGTGTTTGACTGTATGTTTGGCTGTGTGTGTGTGTGTGTGTGTGTGTGTGTGTGTGTGTGTGTGTGTGTGTGTTTGACTGTATATTTAGCTTTGTGTGTGTGTGTGTGTGTGTGTGTGTGTGTGTGTGTGTGTGTGTGTGTGTGTGTGTGTGTGTGTGTGACTCACACTGCGCCCGCTTTCGCCTCCCCTATCACCGCAGAAAGCTTTTCAGAAGAATGACCTCAAGAAGTGCACCTCTATGCTATCCGGGCTGAAGGTGAGTGCGCTGCGAGGCGGGGCAAAAAGATGCATAAGGGGTTGTGGGCCTTGTGAAGGGGGAGGAGTGGGGATGTTCCTGATGGTTCCTGAGTCATGGCTGTCCTCTTTGGTCCGTTGGCAGCTGGCTCTGACTACCCTCCCAGCGCTGCCACCGAACAATGAGCAGACGTCTACCGCACAGAAGGAGCTCATACTTGCTCGTGCGCCCCCTTAATCCCCTTTTTTCTACACACATACGCGCGCGCGCGCGCACTGCCACATCTTTTACCTTTTCCTATGTTTTGGTCCTATCAGTCTTCTAAATGGTGTTTTTCTGCCCCGCATCTCCGCTCCAGGTGATGTCCTGGAGCATGCTGTCTTTTTGAGCGTCAAGCTGAAGGATGAGACTCTCTTCGAACGTAACTTCATGCAGCTGAAGACTTATTATACTGACACAAGGTGAAACATATTTGCGCGCGCGCGTGTGTTTATTTGCATGTATATGTGTGATTTTGGGGGACTGAAAATACACGACATTTATCCCTATGTGTTTTGTGGCACTGGACTGAACCAAAACCATTCGCTGACCTCTATCCAATCATGTCAGGGACCACATGCCCCCCTCGGAGAACGAGTTTGTCATCGTGGCGCTCAATCTTATGAGGCTGCTGGTGCAGAACCGAATCGCCGAGTTCCACACGGAGCTGGAGCTTTTGCCGGCAGAGGTGGGTTGCAGCTTTATGGTCCTGTTCTGAAAATATGTTCTATTGTCTGAAAGGGAAATATACAATGTTCTGCTCCCCCACACACCCGCACGCACAGAGACGCTAACTTTAATATTGACATTCGCGTGCAAGTGCTCTCTTTCGCTGTGTCATTCGCACTCATATGCACACACAGTCTCACGACCTGCAAACAAAGTGTCTTGTACGTCATGGTGTACCTGATTCCCAATCACTCTTGGTGTGTGTGTGTGTGTGTGTGTGTGTGTGTGAGTGTGAGTGTGTGTTTTGAATGGGAACGGGGGCTATTTATGTTGATTTATTTTTTCGGGCATCAGGCGCAGTCCAACCCCTACGTCAAGCATGCCACGCAGCTGGAGCAGTACCTGATGGAAGGGGCGTACCGGAAGGTGCTGGCTTCCCAGAACACCGTCCCCGCGGAGTCCTTCAAGTACTTCATGGACTGTCTCACCAGCACCGTGAGGGAGGAGATTGCGAGCTGCAGCGAGAAGGCGTATCAGTACCTTCGGGTGAAGGACGCCAAGGACATTATGCTCTTTAAAAACGAGAAGGAAGTGCTGGCGTACGCCACAGAGGTGTGTCCCTATATGTTATATCATTGTGTATTACAATTCTGAGTAATTGTGTGGTCTCTTTTTTTAGAGGGGGGTATGGGGGGGGGGTATAGAGCTGTTCATTGGGTCTGAGGTGGGGTTCCGTGCGCGCGCTCGCGTGTGTGTGTAGGAAGGTGGGTGTGTATGTGTGTGTAATTTATAGATATTATCTTTGGAGAAACGGCGGGTGTGCATGTGTGTAACTGTGAGTGTTTGTGGATGTGACTGATTGTCAGGTGTGTGTGTGTGTGTGTGTGTGTTTGTGTGTGTGTGCCATGAGGGGGTATGTGGTCTTTATCTGACTAAAACCATTACAAGTATTGTGTACATGCATCCGGAAATTGGACTCCAAATCGGCAGAATAATGACGTCGACTGAAAATTCGGTCATTGAGTACTCTTCCCCACCTTCAAGGGTGCCCCTCCCCTATAGTCGCGCGTATGGACGCACACTCAGGACATCAACACCTCTAAGAAGGGACATAATATATAGGAGCTGTACCTCAACTGTACCATAGCTATACCCCCCCTTTACATTCCCCAGTTTATAGGCATACATGTTATCATTCGCGCCTATGTGGGTTCTTTCTGGCCCTCTCATAAACACGCGTACACCCACATGTCACTGGCAATCCAGTGCACGCAATAGTCGCACGCTGCGCCCCATTCAAAATCTGCACCGGTCGTTCACACTCTAAGACACCAAAACAGGCAGACCATTGATTTCATCATTTCCATGATACAAACCTCCACAATTTGAATGATGGATTAGCAGTCAGTCCCTTTTCCGACGAATATATAACAATTTGATCTTCAAAAAACATGAGATTAGGTAGGTCGGAAAAACGATTTGGGTATGGACTCTTCCCTCCCTGATGCTGCATGCATGGCACATTTTGTCGACAAGCAGGCTAAGGCGGCGCTGTGGTGCTTTGTGATCCCTCAGCGGGGGTGGGAGGTGCAGGATGGGAAGCTGCTCTTTGCGGAGGCGCCCAAGGCTGCGGGCGCCAAGGAGCTCCCCTCCCTAGAGCTCATCAACTACACGCTCACATACGCCAAGGAGCTGGAGCGCATCGTATAAGGCCGCACGCGCGCTGGGATGGTGGCAGTAGGGGCATTCGGCGTGGCGGGGTTTGTGTTACTTAAGGGAAGAGTAATGTCAGCCAGTCCCACCGTGTAATGTATTAGTGCCACAATCAAAGCCATCCACAGATCCCACCCCGTCCCAAATTTGCTGCATCGTCATTCACTTCCATCGCCACTTTGTTAGGCACTGTGTGAGAAGGGTTACAAACTGCTCACACTGCTGCTACTGAAGACTTGGACATCCTCTTTTTTCCTAATTCCGCCTGATACGCTTGCGAATCCCCTAGTAGTATGTTTCCTTGGGTTTTTAATGTTTATGACCACTCAACAGCTCACAACCCTGACAGCAGGCGCTCCACGGCTGCGTTGACGTTGCCTGCTGTGGCCTGCAGCGCGCGGATGTTGGCTTGGCGATCAGAGAAGCCCATGTCTGACAGCGACTGCAGCTGTGTTGCGTACTGCGTCTCGGGGTCCGCTGCAGGGGTGCCCCCCATCGCACCGCCCCCCATCATCGCGTTCATCATAGACTGCATGTCGCCCATGCCTCCACCGGCGGGCAGCCCGAACGCGCTGCCAAATCCAGACTGGTTCAACTGCTGCATCGACTGCTGCATCTGCATGATGGCCTGCAGGTTGGCGGGGTCCATTATTCTCTGTACCATCTCCGGATTGGACAGCATCTCGCGCACCTGCGGGTTGGCCTCCGTTGCGGCGCGCAGCTGCGGGTTTTGGTTGATCAGCATGTCCATCATCCCGGGGCTGCTCATCATCTGCTGCATCATCTGTTGCATCGCCGGGTTCTGCATCATCTGCGTCATTTGCTCCATGTCACCTTCCCCGAGCCCAGCACCCAGCCCAGGCAAACCACCTCCCAGTCCCAGACCACTCAGAGGGTTCCCTACTCCTCCTCCTCCTGCTGCTGCTGCTGACGGTTGCTGCTGTGGCTGACGCGCCGCTGCCGCCCCACCACCACCGCCCGCGCTCCACGGGTTAGGAAGCGGCGCAGCGTTGGGGGTCGCGCCGGCCGCTGGAGGGGCACCCCCCGCGGGGTTGGCGCCGCCGCCGGTGGGGGCTGCGGAAAATAGGGAGGCGAAAGGGTTGGAAGCCTGTGGGTTGGCGGGGGCGTCGGCGCCGGTGGTGGTGGCGTTCAGCAGCGGCTCCTGCACGTTTTCGTACATCCGACGGAGCATATTGAAGCCCTCCGGGTGACTTTCGATATTGCTGATGGCGCGGTCTGAGTTGCGCATATGCTCGCGCATCAGCGCGGGATTGGATGCCATCTGCATGGATTCGCGCAGCACTTGTGGATTATTCAGCATCTGCGCGAGGTCGGGGTTGCGCTCCATCAGATCCCGGATAGCGGGGTTACTCTGAAAAATACTGCGCAGCATCTCCGGGTTATCCAGCATGCTCTGCATCACGGGTGAGTCCATCAGGCCGGCCATACCGCCCATACCACCAGCACCGCCTCCTCCACCACCGCCGCCACCGAATAAGTCAGCAAAGGGGGGCATTCCGCCGGCGGTGGGCGCGGCGCCAGATTGAGGAGGTGCGTGGGTCGACGCGGTGGATGCTCCCGTCGGACTCGACGACGGCGCGCCGCCCACGGGACGACCCCTCACTAGGTGAAGCACATGATCCGAATCCAGACCGTAGCTCTCAAGAACACGCTCATCCTTTAGCACCTGCCCCTTGTACACCAGCCGCTGCTCCTCCGCGGGGATCTGACTCTCCGCGACCAAGCGGGCCTTGAGATCCCGTACACTCGCGCTCAGCTCCACCTCCACCGAGATCTGCTTCCCCTCCGCGCCTGACTGTTTAACCTTCAGTGTAATAGGCATCGCGTCCAACCCAGTGTGACGACTTCAACTCACTTGGCCTGAATTCCGAGACAGCGCTGCTGAGCTCGTCTTGTCTCGCTGTGCTCTGTTCGCCCCTGACCCTGAGTTAGTGGTGCTACAGGATTATGTACAGTGTACTATGTACCGATAGGAAGGAAGACAGCCCAGCAGCTGAAAATGTTAAGTACTGTTTCTCCTAACGAACGGTGGCTGCTGCGTGAACCACCGTGGGTGCTGAAAAATGTGCCAGAACCGTGAGTGTTGTTCGCGTTAAGAGTAGGTAGCCAAGCCTACAGATATAGAATATAGGCAGGGAATTGATGCGGAGGAAGTGATGAGCGGGGATAGAGGTGAGCAGCGGATGCGTGGTGCTGTTGCTGGCTCTCCGGCCCCGTCGGGCTATTCGCGTCAACTGCTCACTACTGGGAACTGCAGGGTGCGCGTCAGCGCGCGCTCGGGGGTGCGGAATGCGGAGCTCCCCTCTATTGGGACGCTTCGGAGGAAGACATTTTTACAAAAATAAAGTTTAGAAATGGTAAGGGGGGGGGGGGGGGTGGAGATAAGGGAAGAGGGAGAGTACAGGAGGGGAATGGGAAAGAGAATGATAATGACATGGGAGTGGGGGCGGGGGGAGAAGAAGGGAGAGAGGAAAAGGGAGAAGCAAGGGGGGAGGGGAGATAGCGAAGGGAGATAGAGGGAGAGAGAGAAACAAAAAAAGGAAGTGATGAGAGAGAGAGAGAGAGGAGGGGGGGGGGGGTGGGGAGAAAGAGGGAGAGGAAGAGGGAGCAATGGGAGGGAAAGGGAGTAGAGAAGGACACAAGCAGAGGGGGGCCGGGGGGGTGGAGAGAAGAGGAGAAAGAGAAAGGAGGGAGAAGTGTTAGCACTAGCATTGCATTACCTCGTGCTTATGTACAAGGTAGCTAGTCCTTATCTTAGTACTTAGTATTATATTGATAGCGGTACTCTATTTCCCCGTTAGTGGCGGTCGGCCGGCCATGCCGGTGCCTTTGCCGGCCACCATCTCTTTTTTCACTCCCTTTCTCCCCATTGTTGGCCCCCTAGCGGGGCCGGCTTGACTACCCGTGTAACCATTGTACTTCCAAACTCCAACAAGAAGCAAGAGTGGGAGTGATGAGAAGGGGAGAGAAGGTAGAGGGGAGGGAGAGGAAGGGATATATAAAGAGATAGAGGGAAAGAGAGAAGAAGAAAGGGTATGAGGAGAGAGAGAGAGAGAGAGAGAGAGAGAGAGAGAGAGAGAGAGAGAGAGGGGAGGAATAGCCTTTTGAGAGCTAACTATAGACACAAATATGTACTTGCTTGCTGTCGCTACTGCAGGTGGAAGTGCAGATGGAGAGAGAGGTGAAGATATATCTAGCTGAGAGTGTTTGAAAGTCGAATGTAATTGAACAAAGGAATTGCGCAGAGGTTTTGTCACCTCCCTCTACTGCACTAGGCTAATACACTTCTTTACAGCCGGTATTATAAACCGGGGAATGTACTAGAAAAGTATTATCTTTTCGCGGGAAATTCACTTTTCCCTCGGACTTTCTACACATACAAGCCCTATAATAAGGGCTGTCGCCGCCGCCCCCAGAGGCGCGATGGCACTCCCTCTCACGCAGTCTTCTCGCCTCCTATCGCCACCCGTCGACCACGCTCCCCGCTCCTACCAAAAACACGCCGCTTTCCCGTCCTTTCCTCTTCTAGGTCGAGCTCACTCGACCTTCGTCCGCCCCGAATCGACTTAATCCGACGCGTTTCCGGTCCTCCCCGGCCAACTTCCGGCTCCTAGCTCCCCTCTCATCAACACACTAACACACACCACTAGCGTTACCAGCTCCATGCACCGACACACCTCTCCTTTTGCCAAGTCATGCCATGTGCAATGGTCTACCATCTGCTTGTATTTCAGCTCCATCTGCAATTCTGCTAGAAAACGCGCGCTACACCAGTTGGATCCACCAAGCTCGTGGCTTAACAACCATACGCACTTGTTTAAATTAATACCTTCTAGTTATCAGTTGCAGATAGCTGTTGTAAGCTATTCTAGATATGACTAGTACATGTCTAGACGGGACATACCGATAACCTGTTTGATTCGGTACAGAGGTGTCGCTAGGCTACAGCTCTCTCACTTATGTTGTCCCGACACCACGCCTCGGGCGGGTTGTCTTTGTGAATGTCCTATTTGCGTGACTGTGATTGTAACTACGTGTGCGTTAGTTACCTTCCATATTGATCGTGTGTGCACGGTTTAACAGGTTATGGGCCCGTGTTAGAAATGACATGAGGGGGGTTAGAACCCACGCCTCCCGGAACGGAATTGTACGCCTTATCCACGTACCGCCCCAAAAGTCGGTACCCGATTGGAACATATTGTGCATATGAATTCTGCGCATCGTGCATACACTGCGACCACCTATGTGTGGAGGGCCAAGACTCCCCCGGAGTCTAGAGTACAGATGTGTTCATTAGCTGACCCACGGTGGGACATCAACAGCCCCCGCCTCACGTCACTCACGCGCAACAATCTTGTTTCGCGAGCTGCGATTGCCACCTCTCCCGCAGAAGGCAAGTTCACACAGAAATTTTGTACTGTCACCTTGTAGTTGGCGGTATCGACAGTATAAACTGCGCTTTAAAACCCACCCACCACCCCACCTAAGTCAGCTGCCCGAGGACGCTAGACAGCCACCCACACCGACGCACTCGTCGTGTGTGCACATGGTGCACACATGTCCAAGCTGGGGAAGGGGGGAGGCGCACTACCGGGTGAATACGCATACCCAGGGTGCACGAAAGCCCTAGCTTAATCAATTAATATATTAATTTAGCGACTCAGCCGCCAACGCATCGCTCCGCCTGACCTGGCCGTGGCCTCGACTTGTGCCCCACACTGGCTGGAGGATAAAGAAAAGGTACTTTGAGACACCCCGGGGCAACATGCCGAGGGGTCGGCGGGCATCAAGCCGTCATTCTGAAACCACTGTTAGGCACAAGTCTAGCTAGCGGTTCCCTCAACCGGTCCATAAAGATGTCGGTCCCCACCATGGGCCCAACTCGGACTTCAAGCAGTGGAAGAGGAACTTTCTAAACTTCCTCTCCCTCAAGGCAGCGTACCTCATCCCTCAGTTGGCCATCCGCGAGTCGGGCGCCTTGCTGGATGAGTAGGCCTAGCACTACGCCTACACGCTAATGATCCATGCAGCCAACGACAACAAGTGCGCTGACCAGGCCCTGAAGTGCTTGCCGCCTGCACGTCCCGACTAAGCCACTGCAGCCTTGGACATAATGTGCGAACGATTGGACTGAAGGTCCTTCGCGCGCTCTCTCTTTGTTGGATAACCTCATGCTCAGACAGCGCCATGGTCAGTCCCGGACTGACTATGTCCACTTCCTCAGACAAAAATTCGACAAACATAATGAAACATGCCAACTGATTGATGGGTCCGAGGCCATCAACCCCCACAACCTTGGCCTCCTCATGCTGCGCGGCATATCCAGCTCCGGCCCTTTCGGCCAGGCCAAGCAGTGTGTCATTAACGCCTTCGACACCGACTACCTCATGTCCACCGATGAGGTGATGGCCAGCATTCTCCACCTGGCACAGAAAATGGACGAGGACGCAAGTGCTCTGAGCATGCCGGCCCCTGAAACATCACCCCCTCCCATCCTTTTGCGTTTGTCGCTGCTGATCGCGGTTCGCACAGCGGCCGCGGACACACCCCGCGTGGCCCTCGTGGCGGTCGTGGCCTCCCAGTAAATGCAGCGCCTGTGGCAGTCTGGACCACATCATGTCCTCATGCACTGCCCTAGATGACGCCGTTTTGAAGTGGACGCTTGCCAAGCGGAAGATAATCGTCAAACAGTACAGCACCTCTGGTGGCTCCGCCTTTGCGCACGCTGCCCTACTGGGCGACGTCCCCGCCGACGACGTTGACAGTCTGCCCACCCTTGAGGATTGCACAGATGAGTACAGTGTTCCCTTCATCTATGTCGCTTTCTCATCTTTCATCACCATGGTCGTGACCTCTCGCACTTTTGGGTAGTTGACTCCGCCTGCTCGATCAACTTGACTGCATTTAGAGGTGATTTCTCTACGTCCACCCCGCCCTCCGCTCCCTCTCGCGTGGGCGGGGTTGGTGTCGACGTTAAGTGCAGTGGTTCAGCGCGACTTTCCATTCGGTTGGCATCTGACCAGACCATATACCGCACGATCCACGCATTGTACACACCCGACCTTGCATCTCGCTCTGCTTAGCGCATCGGAAGACTACTTAGTGTGAGTTGGATGCAGTCCCACAGCGGTTGTGAATTTATTTTCCCTACCGACTTTGATAC
>JAPMLY010000614.1:0-82500 GCA_026401115.1 Tetraselmis chui
TATTTGTGCATAAGTAATGTAAGTAAGTATTTCTGTATGATTATTATATAAGTTATATAAGTCACAAATAATAGTATTTGGATCCATTTTTTTGTTTCAAAAGAAAGTGCAAACCAGTCAAGAAGAATGGAACACAAGCACATAAGAAGGAGAGGGAGAGAGAGATTTCTACAGAAGTAAGTAATTTAAGTAAGTATTTCTTCTACTACTGAATTGGAAATATCGATCGGCTATTATTTTATTATATCAAAGCCAACACGTTTCTTATCCCTGAAAATGCGGAAAAATGTTCCGAATAACAGACAGTCAGTAACTGAAGATATGACGAGCAATCCACGAAATTTTCTACCGGTACATTTGGTACGTTGTGGTACGTTGTGGTACGTTTTGGTACGTTTTGGTACGTTTTGTACGTTTTGTACGTTTTGGTACATTTTGGTACGTTTTGGTACATTTTGGTACGTTTTGGTACGTTTTGGTACGTTTCGATTAGTCGGCATGCCGCGTCGGATTTTTTGATATGAAGCTATCCCTAGAGGGAAATATGAGAAGTTAATGGGAGAACGCACGGTGCCGCCTATATGAATATATCTAGTGCGCACATCAATATGTAGGAATACGTGTACGGGCATTGATTTCCTATAATAGGATTCGCGCGGGAACCTTACAGGATAGCGCACCCGGCAACAACTACAGGCACAGGGCCGTGAAAAACGTACAGTACGGGACGGGAAAATTATCATTATTCAGAATGATAATTATCAAAAACTGTATCGCTCTTGTATCCCGAGCGGCTTCGGGACTGAAGAGCGATACAGTTTTTGATAATTATCATTCTGAATGATAATTATGAATCGCGATACACGTTTTATGCGGACCGTCAGATCGCCGCGGTTACAGGTGGACAAGATCTTCACCGTCCACTGTACCCGTACCGGCTACCGTTACAAGTTCTCAAAAAATTATCATTCCTGTATAGGAAGGGGGTTAGCGATACAAATGTAGTACTTATCATACACATATCCCCGAGGCACTAGTGCACGACATCCGTGGAAAGTACGGTATATAGTAATTCCAGCCCTGATGTAATTGGAACCTTTATATATTACCAATTTGACCAATAAATATCGCAGCGAGTACTTGTACTAATTCAGTAACGTACTGTCACAGGACAGTACTCGCCACATGAATGTCAGCAGCAGAGTCATCATCGGACATGATTGCGTTTATCTACAATAAGGATTTACATACTCCGGCTGTGGCACGTCCTGTTCCCCGGGCTTTTATTTCGGTCGTTTCCATAAATAAA
This sequence comes from Tetraselmis chui, assembly GCA_026401115.1. Classification (NCBI taxonomy): domain Eukaryota; kingdom Viridiplantae; phylum Chlorophyta; class Chlorodendrophyceae; order Chlorodendrales; family Chlorodendraceae; genus Tetraselmis; species Tetraselmis chui. The sequence continues at coordinate 1,310 of JAPMLY010000614.1, forward strand.
TATAGGCATCAAGATGCTCCGCGGGCGGCAACATATTGCATTTACATGCAATTGATTAATTGACTGAATTACAAAAATCACGATAGGAACGTAGAAATGAAAATAAAAAGGAGAAAAAATGAGCAAGCATTAATTATTACATGCATGCAATCCAGTATAATGTAACATCTGGATTACAAGAAGAACAACACGAGCACGGACTGGGAAAGAGGGAGGGGACACAGAAGGTACAATGTACAGCAGCTTCATATACGCGACCAGGCCACTGCGCTGATGACGCATTGGCGGGTAAGCGGGTTAAGCAGCAGAAAGATCCGCAGCCTTGATCCATGCCTCTACGCTTGGTATTTTCATAAACTCGTCGAACATATTTTGCATGTGGGGGTAGGTTTGCAGGTCAATGACTCCATGCAAAATCTGGTCATCCCGAATCAGTCCGAAGACGCAGCAGTCCACAAAAGTCGGAGACAACGCAAAAAACGGCCCCGCCTGGTGACTGCGCTTCGCATACAAGGCCTCGATCACAGTGTACCACGAAGCGCGCGACGCGCGGTACTGCTCCACCATTTCAATCGACGGATGTACAACAGTCGCCGCGTACGCATCGATCCAGGACCTGTACTCGTCTGCCGCCGCATCGACCTCGTAGTCAAGAAAGGAATCAGTGCCGTACCCTCCGAACTGCCGACTGAGGTACCGCAGCATCGCCAAGTGATCAAACAGCGTAGTGTCGCCTCCGATGACGAGGACAGGCAGATGACCTGCGAGATTGTCCCCACTCTCGATCAGCTTGAGCTTTAAGCTTGGCCACTCATCGAAGCTCACAAGCTCTTCCTTGAACTCAATGCCATGAGCTAAGAACCAGTATCGCACGTAGCCACCACGACCGGCTATGTTGCCAAGGTCGAAGTATTTCAGAACTGGAAGTGTAGTACCGAATATCGAGCCACCAGTGGGAGTCGACTTTGTAGCCTGTGCCTTGTTCTTTTCGCCATTCTTATTGTCTGAAGTCTTAATTGTCGTGCTCTCAGCCCGACGGACTTCTGTTGACCGCCTGCAACCAAATCGCTTGGTGAAGGAAGCAGTTGTTATCGCACCGAGAAGGAAAGTGATCGGAGGAGGCGGGGCCATTTTGATCGTGAGTCTCGATTCGCACTTTCAAGTATGTCGAAACTCGAAATGTTATGCTCTTCACGTACGTTGGTAAAAGATGCCCTGTTTCCTTCTTTTAGCGGGCAGTCGTACTACCTGCACTGGCAAATGACTACTACTGGCGCTAGTCGAGAAATTCGGTATCAATACGGCAGGCGGACAGAATTCAATCAGCAGAGCAGATAAGTTCAGCAGAGTGCGGTGGAGATAATAATATGACATGGATGTTGAGGCGCTGCCATATTTGTTTCTATCCCTGGCCTGACTGGGGGTTGTTGCTTGTTTCGCTCGACTCTGCGCGCCAAGAAACAGAGCGCCTTCTGTGTGTGCTGTGCTACTGTTGGAATTGCTCTATTAATGATATTCGGTAGTGATAAACAAGAAATATTATGCGACTACGGAGCACATCCTGTGTCATGTTTTTTTTCTTAATCTATGAAAAAGCGAATTACAAGAGGCACTGAAGGAACGTGGACAGGGATCTCGTTATCAAAATTCATATCAAAAAAACGATGAAGGTTATGAAGGATAATGTTTGATTACAAAAATAGCAACATCAGCACGGACAGGGAAAAAAGGAAGGGTGTAGTAGGGTGGCAGAGGGGGTGGGGGGTTCAAGTATGTGGGCGCTAGCGATGGCCAGGCTATAGCCAGATTCATGCATCCGTGGACCGTGTCGTATTCGAGATTGGCGATGTTGGGTCTAGGCCAAGCGAAGTGTGCGCTAGACTTATCAGATGCACCAATCTTTAGTGCCGCGATTTATCAGATGCTTAGATCTTTAGGCGGCGATTTATCAGATGCAGCGATCTTTAGTGCAGCGATTTATCAGATGCACCGATATTTTGGCCGGGATTTATCAGATGCGTCGATATTTATTTATCTTTTCTACTGTTGATTCATTCTTGTATCCCCCGCGCGACCTTAATTCGAATAATAATTATTAGCTTTATATCCGCATTTATAACCAGATAAAAAATATAGCATAAGAGTGAGAATTGATACTTTACACAAAAAACAAATGTTTTTATGTAATCGAAATGAAAATAAGGAGAAGGCGCTCAAGCAGAATTGCATTATCAGTACTACACTCAGAATAAAATGCATCTATGGCCACCGTTGGTTCCTTGATATATCAACGGCAAACATAAGACGAAAAAGGGGTCATGGATTGACCAATCAGCAACTCGTATGCGTCACGAAAGGGATCATTGTCTCGTTATTGCCATGCTTGGACGTGGTGACGAAACGTGGTGATATCGGCACCGATGACGGTCCAGAAAGGGATCATTGGTTACGAAGATTTTGATCAACGGATGCGATGAACCTATGCCATCATCTATCCGTACATGTACTTTTGAAGAGCGTTGAAAAGTACAGTATATCAAACGTTTATTGTTACTCCCCTTCTTCGTAGCCTATTCAGAAACAGCACGAAATACATGAGAATATATAACGTTACGTATGGATTAAGAAAAAGCGACAATATGGGGACGAAACGTCAGTCTACCAAGCGACTACACGTTTGTAGTCACCTTGAAAAGCGCGCGGCAGCCACATCCGTCAGTAGCATTTTTCACCCCGTTGCGTGGTGACCAACCGGGGATAACTGTCCGACTCGCATCATTATCAACTTTGTGGAGTTGGACGCGACGATATCGTCGCTGAAAGTCTCTAGTGGGGCGCGACTTCTGCAAGTTGCGTTGGGATGGCCTCGCATCTGCTCGACGCGGCGTCGAAGGCGATGCTACAAGACTGCGTCGACGCTTGCGCTAGTTCGCATTCACCGTCGGAAGCTCCACGACTCGTAAAGGTGCGTATTGCGAGTCTGCGGTTAATAAATTGTGCAACAGACGACTCCGTTCGTTTTAGCAAGGGCTCGTCTACGCCGATGCAAACACAAAGGGCTATTAGACGTCGGTAGTGATATGGAAATTGTGGAGACTCTCGACCAGCTTCGCTGCAAGTGAAGGCAGCGACTACTGATTTTTTTGTCTGCGTCAAGGACGGTCTCGAGGTGAGTCCCATATGCTTTATTTCAAGTGCCACTGTGCTCCTTTACTTTCTACGTAGTCGTGCCCAGCTATGCCGAAATCCTGCAAATTCGCGCGCGTTAGAGTGTGTGTGTGTGTGGCGCTGTGTGTGTGTGTGTGTGTGTGTGTGTGTGTGTGTGTGTGCTTCGCAAGTCTTACTCGTAATTTATTCTCAACCGTGCTGTGTGTGTGGAATGCACCCCTTATTATTCTGACCGTGCCTGCTGTGACTTTTCACCGTATTTTGTGTTAGGGATGGCTCTTGGCCTTGTGGCGCAATAGTTGCATAGTTCACGGGGCTTGCCAACGACGACGGAACATTTTTTGAAGTCCACCAAATGAGCAACGATGAGATGGTAATCACGTACCATTTGTTAGCTCCCATGCATGTCGAGAACGTGTGCGCCATTTTTCGCTTCTTTAATGATCAATACTTCATCATTGAGTCGACCCTTCACTGCATGCATTCTTTCATGTTCTGTTACGTGAGTTGTGTGCCTCACATCCTATGTGTGTGTGTGTGTGTGTGTGTGTGTGTGTGTGTGTGTGTGTGTGTGTGTGTGTGTGTGTGCGTGTGTGTGCGTGTTTTGTCTATAAATTTTATTTATCATGCATCTTTACCACTGTTTTGTTACATTTTGACCCTTCACTGCATGCAATCTTTCTTGTTCTGTTAAGTGAGTTGTGTGCATTACATCCTGTGTGTGTGTGTGTGTGTGTGTGTGTGTGTGCGCGCGTGTGTGTGAGGGTGTCTTGCCTGCGTGATTGCGTGAACTGCAAGTTCCTAGACCCCAAAAGGGTCCTATCAGCGATCATCTCTTCAGCGCTCATCTCTTGGGCTACTATCAGCGCTCATCTCTTGGGATACTTGTCTGGCAACGAGCGAATTTGGGATACCTACATGGCATCACTTTACTCTGGGACACTTTTTGGCACCCCCGTAGCCTAGCTATTCGCAGCTTTGGTCCGGACTGGCAGCAACATGGCAACGCATCCTTGGCACCACAACGGGATATGGCAATCGCAAGTCATTGTTAGTCCTCTAATAATTTTGAGCGACTGCATACTTCCTATAACCCCAATGATCCCAGACACCATAATCTGTAGTGGGCAGGGTAAAACCCACGATGAATGTGCTGTGCTGGGTGAGGGGTTTGCATCACATGTTTTTGTTGGGCTGTATGGGTATAGAATGTAATTTACCTATTCTTGAACAATGCGACATGTCACCCAACGTATTCTTGACCTAACGTGCACAAGGGTCTCAGCCTTGAAGAGCAATTGCATTGTGCCCTCGTCCCCATTCACGATAGCATGATCTTTGTTTAGGGTTTGTGAGTTGGACAGCCCTGCAATGAAACAGTGGTTGACTTATCACATGCACATAACTTTTTTATGAGTTTTTTCAATCTAGTACTTAATTTCGATTTACAAGATTTCGATCTTGAGCGCCTGAATTATCAGATGCATTGATCTTTAGCCTCCGAAATATCAGACGCATTGATCTTTTGTGCCGCGATTTATCAGATGCATTGATATTTTAGAGGTTGAATTATCAGATGCATTGATAATTAGGGCATGACTTATCAGGTGCATCAATCTTTACGTGAATGAAAATCAGATCTAGTGATGCGATTTTTGATACAATATATCGATTTTTGATCTTTGTTCACTGAATTGATCAAGATTCTCGATCTTTGAGTTTGAATTAATCACGATTCTCGATCTTTAAATTTGAATTAATCGTGATTCTCGATCTTTATGCTCTCAATTTCGATTCGGACCCTTAGTTTGGTACATATGTGGTATGTGGCCACATATGTCAACTTTGCTTTTTCGGTGAGCCGGTAAAGCGCACGCCTAATACGTAGAAGGTCGCGGGCTCGATACCCTATGAGTCCGATCATGGTATGTAGGCGTGTCACGGCCCGAGAAGAACTCCCACCTTCCACATTGGTTTCGGAGCCGGGCTGCGGTCCGGGGAGAGTCCGGGGGGGGCCGTGGTAGTGTCGTAGTTTGGTACATATGTGGTATGTGGCCGCATATGTCAACTATGCTTTTTCGGTGAGCCTGTAAACTCACGCCTAATACCTAGAAGGTCGCGAGTTCGATACCCTATGAGTCCGATCATGGTATGTAGGCGTGTCACGGCCCGAGATGAACCCCCACCTTCCATAGGGTGTAAGTTGGGCGGGTGGGTGGTTGTTTGTTAGGGAGGGTTGTCTAGATAGTAGCGGCGTGTGTGTTGTAATCTGAGAGGAGGTTGGCGCAACGCTTGGCTAAGCTGTCGAGGGTGTCGCGGGGAGTGTTGGTTGGGGGTGCAGTGATGATGTCGGTTTGGAGGTCAAGGGTTTGGTTAATGAGTGCGGGGGTGGAGGCCCTATCTTGTCGTACTTGGGACTCGGTGAGGGGGAGTTTGAATATGTTGATACGTTTGTGTGCTGTGGTGGCTTGGCGAAGCGTGTCGGGGGGTGGTGTTGCAATTAGGGACTTGATAGCATGGATTGTTAGATATGTAGCGGAGTGGTCGGTAAAGGAGGAGATATGAAATGAAATTGTTTACAACAATACCAGAATTAACCGGCTGCTGTCTCTGGGCCCCCCCTCCTAAGCCAATGTGGACCCATAAGCGTGAGATAGACCGTGAACCACTAATCCCAACCTCTCCATTGGCACTGACGATACCGTCTAAAACATACACCTAACCATGTATTTATTACTTTTTTATCTATACGTTTTGTTTTTGGATAAATTATGAAAAAAAAAGTGTCGCTAGTCTCCACGATACGCGGCATGCTGCAGCCGCTGCGGGGATGCTGATCATCGAGGCTAGTCAGCTTGAGCTGGTCGAGGCGACCGTGCCTGACCTCGGGTACCGTGCGACTCCGGTCGCGCCGGAGCTAGGGGGAAAGGCATGTGAAAAACCCCATGGGTGGGTATCACGCTGTCTAGGGGGGGTGTATTTCAGGTGTCTGAAAGGTGGAGGGGAGGAGGTGTTCCATGTGTGAAGGAGGTTCAAGGTTCGATTATAGGTCCGGCGGGGGAGGTTTGTGCAGGGAGTCTACCCACGTCGATGAGCGGTGCGGGATATGGAAGAGGCTGAAATATGAGTATGTGAGGACGAGGAGACGGTTGTTGAGTGTGCCCGGCTGAGGTGGGTGGCCTCTGTTTGGGTGAAGGGTACAACGTGTTGGGAATTGTCCAATTCGATGAAAGAGGTGAACGTCAAGGTTGGTGATTAAGTGAAATTTCCCATATAGGAGGGTGTGGAGGGAGATAAAGTTTTCGATGATGTTATATAAGTTCCACATGGACTAGCATTCCCCCAAAGGAAGGAAGTGATGTCTGTTAGGTAGAGTGTTCCGATGGGTGTATGTCGGGGAAGTATGGTTGATTGACTATGGATGTGTGATGCGAGGTTATGTGCAATGAAGATGGGGGTGATATCGGTAGGGAGACGTGCAATAGAGGAAGGATGATTTACATTTGTCGGCTGGGAAGCGGGAAGGGGGGGTTCAGAGGGAGGAGGGGGAGAGGGTGGGATTACCGAGTCATGAATGGGAGGTGGCATCGTGGAATTGCACTGCGGAATCGTCCGTCTCGATGCGTTGGTCATCTGTTGTCGATGGGGGGAGGCGTGGTTGGGGTGTGTCATCATTGTCGACGGAGAAGACAAGTTCTTCTCCCGGGTCGGTTTCTTTAGTGTATTCCCTGGTCATATCCAGTTGGGCTTCGCCCTCTTTCATTTCTTGGGTATGTGAGATGTGGTTGGGGGATGTAGGGGGGGCGGAGTCTGTGAAGGTGTGGGAACGGGCGTGGGGAGGGGGATGTGTAAGCGGGTCAGGATGGATGTGTGGGTGGGGTGAGGTGGGTGTCACGTTTAGGGCCGAGTGCTTGGCGAGGAGGCGGAGGTTCGAGGAGTGAGTGGTGGTGTGGACATTGGTGGGTGTGTGGACGGGAGTGTTGTGATAGGGGAAGCGTGGGCGGATGTGATGAGGGCATGGTCGGGTGTAGTGGTAGTGGTGTTGGTGTCCGGGTGGGGTTGCGTGGCGGTGAAAGAGTGTGGGGGGGGGTTGTGGGGGATGGATGGCTTTGGGAAATGGTGGAGGAGTTGGGTGGGTCAGTGGAGTGCCTATGGCGCTTGGAGCGGTGAGAGGGGGTAGGTTCTGGGGTGCGTGCCATACGGACTGGGGCAGTGGGGGCAAAGCAGTCTCCGTCGGGGTCGGGTATGGTGGTTGGGCCTAGGCCTATGGGGGAAGTGATTTGGGTGGTACATCCCGCGGAGTGTAGGTAGGACGTCCAAGAGAGAAGGGTGTTGGGGGGGTGTTTCTTGGATGGCCCTCGTTGAAGTGTAAGGGGGGTAGGTGTGGGGGGAGCGGAGAGGATGGGTGCCTTGCTTTGATGACGGCCACCGAGGGAGTGGTGTGAGGGGAGCGCGGAAACTGGGGCGGTGGTCCGTGTTGTGACGCCGCGTGAGCGGCTGAAGATATTCAAGGGAATTTGTGTGTGGCCACGGGTGGCCACAACGGCGCAGTATGTGGGCGGAGTAGATATGATGAGGAGGCTTGTGTTGATGGAGGGGGATCGGGTGGGGTGGGCACGAAAGAGGGAGCCGTCCGGGAAGCGGTGGAGTTGGCTCTAGGAAGTGGTGTCGATGGGCTGGTGAGAGATAAATGTAAAAGGGTATTGTGAATGTGGTGTTGTGGGAAATAGTGGCGAGGAAGTTGTGTGGCCAATGGGAAATTGAAATTGTTTACAACATGTACCGTATGCGACACCCGCGGCCTACACACCTCCATTAAGGATGTTGAACACCTCTCCACCTCCCACCACCCGGACGTCTTCATACTCACCGAAACTAACCACGACACCCATAAATCCCGCTGGCGCATAGCCCTCCCCCAGTACCACCTCAAAAGCTCCCGACCATGCTACTCACTTGTGCCCCTACCCAACGCAGGCGTCCTCTTCGTGGTCCGCAGAGCCTCATTCCAGTCTGCCACTGTCCTTACCCCGCCCCCCCACCTCATCCCCCATATCGCCGGACTAAAAATCGTCCCCCACTCAGGCACCCCTTACCTCCTTATAGGTACCTACATGCCCCAACTCCACACCCCCCTACTGACCCGCCTCTACGCAGAAGCTGCAGCTTGGGGCCTCCGCCTAGCGGACGACCACCCGCAACACCGCACCCTATGGGGAGGGGACTTCCAATCAACCACCAACACAGGTACAGGACACCCTGCCTTCACCTCCTTACTCAAATCCCACCTCCACCCCCTCCACGACCCCATCCCTACCTTCCCCCGCAGCGGGGGCTGCCTTGACCACTGGCTCACCACGCCTCCCTCACCTATCACCCTCCCACCATCCTCTTGCTCGATATTCCCCTCCCCCTCCCACTTTACTGACCACTCTGCAATCCACCTCGTCATTCCCGCCCCTTTCTCCCTCATGGCACACCCCCCCCTCCCCATACCCACCCCCACACACATCACACAACGCGCAAACTCACCTTTCGACTTCCCCTCACACCCGACCACATAAAAGCGTACCAATCCAGCACCCCCGACCTCATCAACCAAACGGCCGCCCTCCACGCAGAAATACTCAACACCTCACACACCTCGGCCTCCCCCGACACCCTCGACACCCTAGCCTCACAATTCACCACACTCCTCTCCCAACACATGAACCACGCAGCCACAGTTTGGCCCCTCCTCCCCGCCAAGAAACCCCGCCCACCCCAAGCGTCCCTTGACCCTACTTGGCTAACAAATAAAACACGCACTCACATACTCAAACTCCGTAAATGCAGCAAAAACAACGGCCCCCTCCCCATCGCCCAAGCCCTCTTAAACACAACCGAATATCTCTCCCCTGACGCCATCAAACAACAGTGCCAAGCACGCATACGCCAGCTCCTTCACGCCACCACCACGGATAAGATAAAGAAAATAAAAACTCGAGCCAATGCGGCCTACGACACCTGCCCCAAACTCTCCCACCGCCGATTGAAAATTAAAAGCGGCCTCCTACCCCCCGCCGGCGCCGCCTCCACCCTCCACCGCATTACCAAACCCGATAAAACCACCGCATCCTCTCCCTCCGCCGTCATTGACGCGGTACACTCTCACTTCGCCAGCGAACTCGGCTGCGCCACCCCACACGAACTACCCACCCCCCCATGGGAACTCCCCGACAACCCCGACAACTTTACCATCGAACCCCGCGGTGACCCCTCTCTCACCCTTGCCGACATGATTACCCGCGACACTTTCGATAAAACCCTCAACTCCCTAGGCACCGGCAAAGCCCCCGGCCCCGACGGTATCCCCAATGAAATAATCAAATTCCTACCACCGGCGACCCGCTCCGCCCTCTTCTCTCTCCTCTCCCTCCTAGCACACAAATCCTACACCCCTCCTGATTGGTGCCACAGCACAACATGCCTCCTACATAAAAAAGGCGACCCCTCCCTCCTCGATAACTACCGCCCTATCGCCCTCATGAATAACCTCCTTAAACTATGGACAGCACTAATCAAAGATGCAGGCTCGAAGTACGCCGAAACCCACGGCATTCTCAGCGACCAACAGGACGGATTCCGACAACACCGCAGTATCCACGACGCCCTCTCCTCCCTCATTATGACAATGGAGGACGCGAAACTCCACAACAAAGACATCTACGTCATGTACGCAGATTTCAAAGGCGCCTTCAACGCCGCGGACCACCGTATCATGTTCAAACACATGCGTCAACTCGGTATGCCCCCCACCTTTGTCGACACATGCGAACACCTCTACGGGGTCTCAACCACAGACTATATTACACCACATGGCCCCACCCCTTCTATAGACATTAATCGCGGAACCCTCCAGGGCGACACCCTCTCCCCCTTTCTATTCACCCTCTTCCTTGAACCCTTCCTTCGCTGGCTCACGGTGGGAAGCCGGGGCTACCGCCCAGGCCCCCCCGCTACTAACGTCGACCCCACAGAACCCACAGCCACATACCCAGGACACGGCTTCGCCGACGACCTCAGCCTCGCCACGGGCTCGACCCCCAACATGACCATCCAGCTCAGAAAACTCTCCCTCTTCAGCGCCTACACGGGCATGACCGTCAACATCCGCAAATGCTGCATCACCGGCGCCCTCTGGCGCACAGGCAACGCCCTCACCCTCGCCAACACTACCCTCCTCGCATCCCGCCTGCAAACTCAGTTCATCTCCCTAAACTCCACCCCGGCCCCCATCCCCTCCATTGGCCCCAAGGACACATACCGCGTCCTAGGGGTAGAACTGAACACCTCCCTCAACTTCACCAAACACTGGCAAGAACTCAAACGTACCACTGCATCCCTCATCACCACCCTTTCCACCTCCCCACTAACACAATCCCGCAGAATCAGGGTCATCCGTGGACTCCTCATCGGAAAGCATTTCACCCTCCAGCTCGGCCTCTTCACCGACTCCCAACTCGACACTCTCGAAGGACAAATCTGCCGCGCACTCCGCTCCGCCGTCTCCTCGGTACGTAACCTTCCCCGCACCGCCCTTCACCGCCCTACATCAGACCTAGGATACGGCCTCCCCTCCCTCAAAGCCCACGCCGCACAACTCACAGTTTGCCACCTACATAAAATCATGAACAACTCAGGCTATAGAGGCCACATGGCCCGCGCACACATACGCACCCTATCCACCACGTACTCCCACTGGCCCTCGGAATCCATCATGTCAACCTGTTACACCCCACCCACACTCAAGTGCTTAGTCAGAGCTCAACGCGATGCGGGCACCCTATTCCACAACATCCCTCCACTCTCCCTCACCAACCCTATCGCCTCCACAATCCGCGCCCACTTCACCACTCAAGACAACGCCCTCCTCGCCTCACTCCGGGACAAAGCCACACACATCACCGACCCTCACACATATAAACAAGCCTACTGCGATTTCTCCCCCCGCAAAACACACGCCTCCCTCCTACCCCGCCTCACCCCCCTCTGGAAAAATAACATCACCTCGTGGCCACAAGTCCTCCTCAGAGCCACCTCATCCTCCTTCATCCTCAAATCATGCAAATCCATCACCACACTCACGGGGTCCACCACCCCACTCTCAGTTCCCATCCGCCTCCTCGCCGCAATCCTCACTGAACCCCTCGATACTATCCACAACCGCCTCCCCATCACAAGCCTCACTACCAACCAAGCATCCCCCCCCACCACTATACACCCCTCATGGATTCCCCTCCTCTCCCCTCACCTCCCCCGCTCACCCCCCACCCTCTCATCCGGCATCTACACCTCCCGCACCACTCACCCCACCCCCACCGCACCCACCACACACTTAGACACAGAATACCTCACCCCCTCAGACCACCACTACCCCCCCTGCGACGTAACACGCATCATTTCCAAACACAAGGACACAGAATACGGCCAAACGCAGTACATGGTTGAATGGGCCCCGGAACACCTCACGGAATGGGACATTCAGTTACAACTCGACGACGGCTTCCGCCTCATCTCCTCCACTCCCACATCGGTATGCCTCCCCTCCCCCTCCCCCACCGCCTGCTCCATCTGTCATGACCCACTGCACACAGAACCCTCCTCCACCTGCTGCACATGCCCGCACTTTGCCATACACTCCCAATGCCGCCCAGCTCAGGGACCCGCCACATGGCAGTGCGAGTGGTGTGCTCGCGGCCAACAACACGACCTCACCCACCTCCACGAAGTGCAGTGGGCCCCATGCCTACAACTCCACGACACCATCAGTGAGACCCCCTCCGGCCCCACCGCCCTCACCGCATTTAACTCCGGCTATGTCCCCTCCACCACACCCATTTTGCCAGAACCCGGACCCCCTCCGTGGTCACACCCCCTAATCACATTCAACCATGACCCCATCAACCCCGACCTCGACATGCTCCCTACCGGTAAATTCGCTATCCACGCACACCCATCACTCCACGACACCACCATACTCTGCACTCCCGACGGCCGCGCGGTCACCACCCTTAACGGCCCCCGCGTCCGCCACCTCTACCAACTCTTTCGCCCCGACCTCTCGCAGCATACGTTCGAAGAGGAGGTCTACCACCTCCTCACCCGCCTAGGTTCCCGCTCAGAAATCCACTCACCCACACCCGCCACCACCACCCGTAATAGATGGGCCACCAGAGAAGACCTCCTCACAGCTCTCCGTCACACATTCCGCATCCAGACAGAACTCTACTCCGACCCCCTCAATAAATCCCTTCACTCCCACACCTACCACTCCCTCTACCCCGAAGATATAGTCTTCTCATCTAGCGGCAGCAATGCCCCGCACACCTGGCAAGGCACCAACATAGCCAACCCCGAATACGACCACGAATGCATGAGACGAGCCATGGAACACGCAATCACCAGCGCACACCTCACAGCCCCTCACACACCCAGCGCAACCATCCTCATCCTCCCCCGATGGGAACACACACCCTACCGCCACTCCAAATACATCAACTCCCCATACACCCACCACCTTTACACCCTCCCCAATGACGCAAACACCTTCCTACCCCCCGACCAACACACTGGCAACCCCACCCCTACCCCATTCGGCACACGATGGATGGTCGACATATACCTCGTCGCCAACCCCCTCGCACTCTCCACCCTCCCATCACCCACAGCCATGACCGCACTTCACAACACTCTCGAATCTATCTACGACACTCACCTCCCCAACCCCATCATCACCCCCCCTCCTCCACACCTCTTTGGCACCTACTCACCCCACTCAGCGGGTATATACCACCGCCCCCCAAACCCAACTCACCCCCTCACATACCCCCTCCCGGACCGCGTGCATCTAACGTACCCCCCCACCAGAGGCACCCCTGCTTGGAACTGGCAGGACTTTGTATACACAGACGGCTCGAAAAAAGGAAGCTCGTCCCCCCTCGGAGCAGCAGCTACCCACCCCGCCTCGGACACCAAAATCAAAATCATGGTGACCTCTACCCCTCCCTCACATACAATAAATCGCGCTGAATTAGCTGGCATAGATATAGGCCTCCAACTTGGCCGCACCCACCTCCTCACAGACAGTGCGTGCTCCCTCCGCCTCATACAAGGTTACTTAAACTGCCCTTCCGCTTACCGCCACAACATTCACCGCGACACCCTCTTATCCATCACACACACCCTTAAAACCCGCTGCGACGCAGGCATCCGTACACACCTCGGCAAAATCAAAGCCCACAACCATTCCCTAGGCAACGACCTCGCAGACACCCTCGCCAACCTCGTCGCGGATGGTCACCCACCCGACACTACATACACCACAGGTTCAGAGGTCACGATAGGCCACTGGACCTGGCCATACACCCTCATTCCACAGACCCTAGGAGACCCCATACCCTACAGATACACCAACCTCAAAACCGACGCACACACCTACAGCACAAAACACACACACACTCCTCTCTCGCAAACAACCAAACACGGAGCCCTCCTCGCCCGCGCCGCGAAGGACGGCGCCGATTTCTCTTACCACAAAAAACACTCAACCCTCACAAATATCCAGTTCACACACAAACAAGAATTCATGTGGGGCGTCCACAACACCCGCCTACTTACTGCGCTGCCCCCTATGTGGCCAATTCACTAGCAACGGCCACATGGCCGGTAACTGCCCCTCTATGTCTGGTCTAAGACAAGACCGACACAACAGCGCGCTGCAACTCCTACTCTCCCTACTGGAACGCCACAACGGAGGACGCTGGGAAACCATCACCGCAGACTTCGGTAACAAACCCATAAAATCGTTTGCTTCCCCCACCCTTGTCCACACTCCACTTGACTGCCACCCACCTCACCCCACCCACATGCCCACCCGACTTGTTGTTGCTGACGAAGGTCTCTCGCCTGACTCCCTAACCTCATGCCCCGCCGTCCTCCCCCCTGAGATTCTCCCCCCCCTGCTTCGTCCCCCTGCACACAAACCTGACTTCATCCGCATCCTCGAACCCCGATTCGTTGGTCACTCCAACGGTCGCCGACGTTACGCATCCATAAAAAAGATTCAGATAGGGGAATGGAAGTACTGCACAGACAACAACCTCTCCCACACAGCCGACCTCATACGATCCAAATACACACCCCTTGCAAACGCCATCAGAAGCCATTGGCCAGGCACAGTGGTTGACATCCTCCCCATCGTCATGAGCCGCACAGGTACACCGCACTCCTCCACCATCACGAGTCTCACCTCCCTTCTCACCGCCCGCACCGACCCTCCTGATAAACTCGTCTCCAAAGCACACCTCGACACGTCTCGCATTCTTGCACAACTCCACACACATGCTGTCCAATGGCTGCATCACCTCCTACTCATATACCGCATCAAGTCCCGCATAACCTCCCGCCGCGCATCCGCACATTGCCCCCTCGCACGACCCTAAATGCACACAACCTTCGCCTCTACTTGCACACCTCCCCGGGGGGGAGTAAAACCCCCGACCCACATTGGAGAGGTTGGATTAGGTGGTTAACGGTCTAGCCCTGACTTGTAAGTTCCCTGTATGGCATAGTTGGGAGGGCCCAGAGACAGCAGCCGACGCATCCGGCTTTTGGTGAAAAACCGGCGCATACGATACATGTTGTAAACAATTTCAATTTCAATTTCAATTTACCGTATGCGCCGGTTTACAACATATACCGTATGCGCCGGTTGCTGTCTCTGGGCCCTCCCAACAATTCCATACATGAAGCTTACAAGTAAGGGCTAGACCGTTAACCACATAAATCCAACCTCTCCAAGGGTGTTCGGGGGTTTTACTCCCCCCCGGGGAGTGTGCGATACGAGGTGATGGCGGCGTGCAATTAGGGGCGTGCTAAGGTGCAGTGTGTGGAGGCGCGGCGAGAGGTCGTGCGGGATTTGATGCGGTATACAAGTAGGAGATTATGTAGCCATTGGACAATGTGCGTGTGGAGTTGTGCAAGGATGCGAGACGTGTCGAGTCGTGCTTTGGAGATGAGTTTGTTAGGAGGGTCAGTGTGGAGGGTGAGGAGAGAGGTGAGACTCGTGATGGTGGATGAGTGCGGCGTGCCCGTGCGGCTCATCACGATGGGGAGGATGTCGACATCGGTACCTAGCCAGTGGCTGCGGGTGGCATTTGCGAGGGGTATGTATTCGGCACGAATCAAGTGGGTTGTTTGGGGAGGTTGTGGTCCGTGCAGTACTTCCACGCCCCTATCTGAATCTTTTTAATTGATGAGTATCGGCGGCGACCGTTTGTGTGACCGACGTAACGAGGTTCGAGGAGTCGGATAAAGTCGGGTTTGTGCGCCGGGGGTCGAAGCGCGGGGGGGAGAATCTCGGGGGGGAGGATGGCGGGGCACGAGGTTAGGGACTCGGGTGAGAGAACTTCGTCAGCGGCAACAAGGCGGGTGGACATGTGGGTGGGGTGAGGGGGGTGACATTCAAGAGGGGTGTGGGTGGGTGTGGGGGATGCGAATGATTTGACGGGCTTGTTACCGAAGTCTGCAATGATGATCTCCCATCGTCCGCCGTTGTGGCGTTCCAGTAGGGAGAGTAGGAGTTGTAGCGCGCTGTTGTGGCGGTCTTGTCTTAGCCCGTACATGGTGGGGCAGTTACCGGCTATGTGGCCGTTGCTAGTGAATTGCCACACATGGGGCAGCGCAGGGTGGGGTTGTGTGTGAGGAGGCGGGTGTTGTGTAATCCCCACATGAATTCTTGCTTGCGGGTGAATTGGATGTTGGTGAGTGTAGCGTATTTTTTGTGGAATGTGGAGTCGGCGCCGTCCTCCGCGGCGCGGGCGAGGAGGGGCACCGTGTTTGGATGTTTGTGAGAGGGGTGTGTGAGTGTGTTTGGTGCTGTGAGTGTGAGCGTCAGTTTTGAGGTTGGTATATATGTAGGGTATAGGTTCCCCCAGGGTTTGTGGAATGAGGGTGTATGGCGAGGTGCAATGGCCTATCGACACGTCTGAACCTGTGGTGTATGTCGTGTCGGGTGGGTGTCCATCTGCAGCTTCGTTAACTAGTGTGTCTGCGAGGTCGTTTCCTAGTGAGTGGTTATGTGCTTTAATTTTGCCGAGGTGTGTGCGGATGCCTGCGTCGCAGCGGGTTTTGAGGGTGTGTGTGATGGTGCAGATGGGCAGTTCAAGTAGCCTTGTATGAGGCGGAGGGAGCACGCACTGTCTGTAAGGAGGTTGGTGTGGCCTAGTTGGAGGCCTATCTCTATGCTCGCTAATTCAGCGCGATTGATGGTGTATGACGGAGGGGTAGAGGTCACCAGAATTTTGATGCGGGTGTCCGAGGCGGGGTGGGTGGCGGCTCCTCCGAGGGGGAGGGGCCTCCCTTCTTGGAGCCGTATGTGTATACGAAGTCATGCCATTTCCATGCCAGATTTCCTCTGGAGGGGGAGTATGTTAGTGTCGTGCGTTCCGGGAGGGGATAGGTAAGGGGGTGGAAGGGGTTGGGGGGGAGATGGTAGATGCCTGCCGAGTGGGGTGAGTAGGTGTCCAAGAGGTGTGGAGGGTGGATGGTGATGGTGGGGTTGGGGAGGTGTGTGTTGTAGATTGACTCGAGTGTGTTGTGGAGGGCGGTCATGGCTGCGTGTGAGGGTAAGGTGGAGAGTGCGAGGGGGTTGGCGACGAGGTAGATGTCGGTACCGAATCAAATAGTATATCGGTGTGTCCAATCTAGACATGTACTAATCATATTTATAATAGCTTACATTAGCTATCTACAACTAATAACTAGTGAGTATTACTTATTACACTCCCCTTGAAGGTAGCTGCGGGATGAAGCGTTGCAATGGGGTTGCTCCTCCCAGGATTGCACTTCGATGTCTTGCCATTGCAAGTCCTGGTAGTGGTTTGATGAACATGTCGGCCACCATTTGGTCATTGGCTGGGGGATTGTGGCAATTAATGCGTATGCTTACAATTTTTAACCTCCGAGGAACGTCGGCACACAGTGCATATAGATGTGACGATAGGTGAACATGGTCGAAGATTACCCTGTCCAATCTTTGCTCTTAAGTGCCGTTAGTGGCTGAGCAACTGATGGCCGTTAGACACCATCCGGTCCACTCTGCTGGTATTGTTGTAAATCATTTTAACTTGCAAGTTGGGCGACAGTCAATATGATGTCAAACACATGTGTTGACGCAACTCGATGGCCATTAGCAAGTCGAACATGACTCTTAGTACTCGACTTACGCGTATGTAAACCCATGCGCGTATAATAGTCTCCCGAGACGAAATCTAACGTCGTAGCCCAATCCACCAATGTCATATCCTAGCCCATTTAGCTAAGTGCTAGTATCTGACATATTTATTTCCTCTAAATGGTACCTCTATCTTAGCGATATTCAGTGACTCTTTTATTATCATCACGGGAGTACCATTGTATCGCCGTATTTTCCCTGGACAGTGCAGAGTTACTAGCAGTATCTCTTCTAGATAGTTCGTCTCTTGATGGTTCTATGAGCTTGTGCGATAAGGTTAGATAGACGGTACAAATAATCTCAGATAATCTGTATCACTAGTAATAGTTTGGTTTACTTAGCAGACAGCACAAGCTACAGGTTCTAAGGCTGTTTCTAGAACACCCGAGGCGTGGATATTTAAGACTGGGACTTACTGGCCGAGGAAAAAAACCCATGACGGTACAGACCAGATTTACGCCACACCCAGATTGTAAGAAACCTTGTTCCTAAGACAATCTTATTAATTCTCTCTACGCTGTATAATTAGATCCAAAGATTAGGTTCTAGTATTAGTCTAAGGTTGCCAACTTAGCCTAACCAAAGTAGCACCTCACACGTGGTTTCGGAGCCTCAGAACAGCTAGACGAGACGAAGATGTCTAACCGAGCATGAGAGAGACTACCGGAGGAAGTCGATGGTCGACCACAGGGGGCGCCTTCTGGGACGACACAGCCGACGTCGACAGATGGTGGAAGACAAGCAGTGCGAGAAGGATCGAGTCCCACGATGGAGCCTATGTCGGTACACGTCACCGAGATTCTACAACGTCTAAGTAACCGAGTTGACACTTTTTCGATTGAGCTATCTCAACTGCGTGACCACGTCGACAACGGTTTCAGACATTTTGAAGGACGAGTGAACAGAAGCCGAGAGACGGAGAATTTTCTCCGAGGAGAACAATTGAGATCGGAGAGGACGCGAGAGATGCCGAGCATGATGCCGAAAGACGTCAAACCAGCCAAGATCAAGAGCATCGCTACGACTAACATCGATGAGCTGAGAAACTGGCTCCGACATACACGAGGGTATCTACGGTATCACAGCGTTAACCCTGAAGAACATAGAGTAGTGTACTGGGTACCTGGCTTTCTGGAAGGCCCACTATCGAAGTGGTGGTACTCCCAAGTTGCGCAGACTGGAGATGAAGTCGGTGGAGGATTTTTCGGAGTTTCTGAGATAGAGAAATCCTTAATTCAGGAATTCTGCGGAAGAACACCGGCGGAACAAGCGAGATTGAATTTGGACAAGGCGCGACAGAAAACCACGGTCCTGAAGTATGCGAACTATTTTCGATAACAATTATTGGAGCTTCCTCACCGTCATGAAGAAGATAACATACGTGATTTCCAGCGCGGTCTAAGACTCTCGATTCATAAGGAGGTTGCCCTGAAAAACCCTTAGACCCTACACGAGGCGATTCAAGCGGCCATGCGAGCGGAGACCAAGATTGAGACAACCCACCGCTCGACAGGCCGGCTGAACGCCATCGAGGAAGACAGCGACTTCTCGGAGGCAGCGGAAGAGGTCGACAGTGAGTCGGAGGAAGATTCGCATGGCGCGACCGATGAGAAGCCGCGGGAGCCGTACGAGATTCGACGCCTCACTCAAGAGGAGGTCGACAAATTTAAGAAGGAGGGCAAGTGCTTCATTTGCCACAAGAAGGGACACATCGCTATCGACTGCCCAGACAGAAGGAACAAGAAGAACGACATAACGAGGAAACCCCGGCCGGGAAAGTGAGACCTGAGTCGGCAGCTCGCGGCAAGCTGCATGATGAGGTTTCGTCTCCTACAACGACCCAGGAAGAGACCAAGACAGAAGAAGTACGGAACCCGTTATCACAAACGACATTGAGGCCAGTCTTTAGGAGCAAGGACTTTAGCGACTGGATGATGAATAGAGAGTACTTCCTAAAGTACTCTCATACCTACGGACCTTTCGACTTAGATGGAGCTAGCGACAATGACGGCCTTAATTCTCAAGTGGCGGAGGATTTTTGCTGTCCGGCGCGCCCATTTTAGGAGAGAGACTTACAAAAGTACCGGAGAATTTGGCTAAATGCGCCATTTAACGAATTAGAAGATTTTTGGGGCCATTATTTGCGGAGTAAACTGCTCCATCCCCACCTGAGAGCGGTTATAGTGGTTCCAAAATGGAGGACAAAACCATGGTTCAAGCTGCTGCGAAATTTCCGACTTGTCGACGAGCTGGCGGCTACAGAACATTTGTTTACCTGCCATACGAATGATGGAATAGAAGGAAGAAGGCAAGATGTTGGACCGACAAGATGGACGACGCAAGTTTACGTCGACGGCACCGATCGAGTTCGAATTCTGCCCGTGAACCTACAGAACCCCCCGAAGACCTACTGGATTCACTCGACGACTCTTGTTACCGATGGCCGACGAGTGTTACTAGCGAAAGAGGATACTGGCATGGTCTGGTTTCATGGTGGCAAACATGAGATTGAAGACGCGACCCCGGAATGCACAGCAGTGCGAGCTCTTACGGAGACAACTGGATTTAAGGTGAGCGAAACAAATTTACGCCTTTTAGGAACGGAGTCTTCTGGACAGAATAAGCGCTACGTGTATATCGCTCGCGTTCGACCCGGATCGATACCGAACGCTACGTCAACTTCTCGGGCAGTATGGGCTACCTGGAAGGAATTAATTTCGGCACGGCGTACGGGTTATCTAGTTCGTGGAGATCGGCAGTTCCCTCTTCGTTACGAGACTTTTGGGAAACCGATCGACGGGTGGATGAACAAGAATGTCCGACTAGATGGACAGTGTTCCTGCGACGCTACACGTATCCACAACCCATTCTGGAACAAGTCTGTTTGTGTTGGAAGGCACCTTCCGCGGACATCGATGCCGTATTTTTGTTGACTTTGGCGCTTCGGAAAATTTCTGCAAGGCTGAGTGGGTACGGGAGCATCATATTCCGACGGTTTCTGGAGAGAAATACCGGATAAAATTGGCAGATGGTAGTACAACTACGACTCGCCAGCGACTACGGAATGATGTGCTTACAATAGGGACCCTATGCATACGTTTGGACGCAATTATGACATAACTGGATAAATTCGACATCATCCTCGGTCAACCTTGGTTACAAGCCGTCAACCCGGATATAGATTGGTCTACTAAAACGATTCGCGACCGTAAAATTGGCGAAACTACGGTGTCTGGCGACGAGTACACCGTACATGTGGCAGTACATCACTTGGAGGCGGATGCGATGGCAAAGCTACTAAGGCAACAACCGGCAGACCTCTTTGTGATTGGACTACGAGAAGTACAAGACGCGGTCGGCGACATCAATACCGATCAACCCCCCGAGTGGACGACTTCGTTACGAGATTCCCTGAACGAGTTTACGGACATCATTAAGGAGCCTGACGGTCTACCACCAACGCGCGAGTGCGACTTCGAGATTAACTTGGAGTGCGATGAACCACCTAAGGAGCGAACGTACCGTATGTCACCGGCGGAACTCCGAGAGGTTCATGTACAGTTACAAGATTTACTCGCAAAAGGTTGGATTCGTCCGTCTAATAAATCTCCGTACGGTGCCCCGATTTTATTTGTACGCAAGAAGGATGGTACCATACGTATGTGCGTAGACTATCGGAAACTCAACGACCTTACGAGGAAAGACCGTACACCGTTACCCCGGATTGATGAATTACTCGACTCGCTATATGGGGCTCATTACTTTAGTACGCTGGACTTGTATAAGGGTTATCACCAAGTTCGAGTTAAGGAGCGCGACATACATAAGACAGCATTCCGAACCCATTACGGACTTTTCGAGTACTGCGTTCTACCCTTTGGACTCGGTAACGCCCCAGCTGGATTCCAAGTGATGATGAATCGAGTTTTGGCCCCGTATCTTGGCAAGTTCTGCGTGGTATATCTGGACGACGTGCTGATCTATAGTAAGACGGCCGATGAACACCTCGAGCATATTCGACTCGTGTTGCGAGAGATGCGGCGACACCATCTGCATATCAAACTCTCCAAGTGTTACTTCGGACGATCGAGCGTCAACTTCCTGGGACATGTGGTGGAAGCTGGACAGATCCGAATGGACCCCGACAAAGTGGAGGCAGTACATAATTGGCCCGGCCAAAATCTGTGACAGAATTACGTAGATTTCTGGGAGTTGCTGGATATTACCGGAGGTTTATCAACCAATTCGCAACCCTAGCAACCCCATTAACGGATCCGACCAAGAAGACACCGGAATTTCGCTGGACCCCTCAAGCCCAGTCAGCATTCGAGCAAATTAAAGACGCAATGGTACGTGCATGCACCAGTCTTGGTAATTCCTGACACTTCTCCTAATGCAAAGTACACTATGTACACGGATGCTTCTGAATTTGCAGTAGGAGCTGTGCTGTTACAAGACCAAGGTATTGGATTACAACCTGTTGCGTACCATGCTTGAAAGATGAACAAGCATGAGGTACACTACCATGTCCACGAACAAGAGCTACTGGCAGTTCGCGACGCTCTACTGAAATTCCGTTGCTACTTAGATGGCGCGGCGGGATTTACGGTAATTACGGACCACGACACGTTGCGACACTTCTTTCGGCAGCGCGATTTGTCTACTCGGCAGGTGCGATGGCTTCCAAGTTTTAGCGCCTCATCAGCGACAGATGGGCATCGTGTACAAGAAGGGAGCAGTTAACCATGCAGACGCTCTGTCTCGCCGACCTGACCTGAAGAACTCATTACATAAGCTGCAAATGTTACGCGATTGGACCAACGACGAAGCAAAATGCGAGTTACACGCGCAAATTTGTTTCTTGGAATCCCGGTTACATCCTGACTCTGGACTTCATGCGGAAATCAAAAACGCTTATGACTCGGATAAATACATGCTTACCCGGAAGTCTCAGCCTACCTGGCTGGTACGTCAGTCAAATGGACTCTTGTACGCCTACGGGACAAGACTGTATGTGCCGAACGTCTCTACATTGCGGTCAAGAGTATTGTACGAACTACACGACGCACCGACCGCGGGATATCATGGTATTATTCTATTATTGGCAGCAGTGACCCGGGCGTTTTGGTGGCCTAACATGAAGCGGACAGTACAACACTATGTTCGCAACTGTGTTACATGCCAACGTAACAAGGCAGCGCGACACAAGCCCTATGGACTCCTTGAATCGCTTGACGTATCGCTTGACCTGATTACGGACCTTCCTGAGTGCGATGGGTATGATGCTGTGGTGGTATTCGTGTGTATGCTTACGAAACGGACGATTGTCGAGCCAATTACGAAAACGATTACAGCGGAGCAATTAGCGAAAGTTATGCACCACGCTTTTTTCCGGCATTTTGGCTTACCACGGAAATTAATATCCGATCGAGATCCCCGGTTTATGAGCGACTTCTGGCAAACCCTATTTAGGGCTGTTGGCACCAAGCTTGATATTTCTACGAGCTATCATCCTCAGACAGATGGCCAAACTGAACGAGTAAATCAAACATGGGAGCAAATCATACGATGCTACGTGCACCCCTTGCACGACGACTGGGTTCAACACCTTACCAACGTGGAGTTTGCAATCAACGCAGCGGTTTCTACGTCGACGACTATGTCTCCATTTAAGGCGACGCTGGGATTCGAGCCGACATCTCCAACGACGGCTACATTTGAAGATAACGAGCCTAGCCGTACTTTGCCGGAGGAAGTAAAGATTATGGTCGAGATGCACAGATTTGCCCACGACTGCGTCAAAGCAGCCCAAGCACATATGCAAGATGCTGCAAATCGGCACCGGTTACCATTACCTTTTACAATTAGCGACAAAGTTAAGCTCAAGGCGACAAATCTACGGTTTGTACAACAACAATGTTCTAAACTACGCGACCGCTACATTGGACCGTTTCTCATTACGGAGGATGTTTCCCCGGTTGCATTTCGGCTTAAGCTACCCCCTAGAGTACGGATTCACGATGTTGTACACGCCAGTCAACTCGAAAAATGGAATTCAGACACAGAACATGCCGACAGTGCGCAGCCAATTCCGATTGTGCACGATGCGAAGCGATTCGAAGTCGACCAAATACTCGATGTGGCTTTTAACTCCAACGGCAAGGGAGTTTTGTTCAAAGTTCGTTGAGCAGCACCGTTCAACGTACCTAGCGAGGACACTTGGGAGCCCATGCGAGGAGTCAACCACTTAAACATCTTTTCCGAAGTTCTTCCCGAACGGATGTTATCGAGAATTTTCTGGGACCCCTGACTTTGTCAGATTTCGCAACTGCTGGCCTACAAGAACCCCCAAGAAACCAAGACCCTGAGTACTGCACAGCGAGGACGCTAGTGCTTAAGAAGGGGAGAGTGTCATATCCTAGCCCATTTAGCTAACTGCCAGTATCTGACATTATTTATTTCCTATGAATGGTACCTCTATCTTAGAGATATTCAGTGACTATATTTTATTGTCATCACGGCAGTACCACTGTATCGCCGTATTTTCCGTGGACAGTACAGAGTTACTAGCAGTATCTCTTCTACATAGTTCGTCTCTAGATAGTTCCAGGAGCTTATGCGATAAGACTAGATAAACGGTAAAAATAATCTCAGATAATCTGTATCGCTAGTAATAGTTTGGTTTAGTTAGCAGACAGCACAAGCTACAGGTTCTAAGGCTGTTTCTAGGACACCTGAGGCGTGGATATTTAAGACGGGGACTAACTGGCCGAGGGAGAGACCCAGACCGGTACCGGAGACCCAGATTGTAAGAAACCCTGTTCCTAAGACAATCTTACTAATTCTCTCTACGCTGTATAATTAGATCCAAAGATTAGATTCTAGTATTAGTCCAAGGTTGCCAACTTAGCCTAACCAAAGCAGCACCTCACAACCAACGCTATTTGTTGTCCATGACCAGCCGAAGTAGAAACCGACAGAATATTTTGAAGAAGAGGACGAATTTCGGTGAAGTCAGAGGGAGCAACTAAAGACGCATTATGGTGAAGCTGATTTTCAACGATGGAGTCCAAATAGTCTTTTGCTGCTACATGTAGATCCCCCATCGGTGCTACATATAATGTCGGTGGCAGCGGACACTCCGAATCCACCAACCAAAGTAGGAAAGGTCATATAGTAGGCGCCACGGTCTCTTGAAGAGTGACATTCGTTGTCCATAGTCGACTGAATATTTGCATGCGGGCATGAAACTCTTTGTACAACTTCATGCTCGTTGTGAGCTTGTTGAACTTAGCCCACATTGCTATTGTCTATTTGCGCGTGGAAGGGGTCACATGTGACCCCAACCATTAGGTTTCCCCCATCCGGTGCGAGCACATGTAGAGAATCCATTCTTTAGTATGTTGATCCTATGGGCATGTTTGATCTGTGGTAGAAGACGGAGGTCGGTTGTGAGCATTACATAGGCCATGCTGATGACATGTAATCATGGGTCTTAGCCACTTCCGACGGCAAAAAATAGCGCTAGGCAGAGTCTTTCACGGAATTGATTTTAACTTCATCCATCGGCCTCAGAATCGGCTTAAACTGGTTCACACACATTCAAACATTTCAATTAACATGATACTGAGAAATGGTGGCAAATTTCAGTGATTTAATATGGTTGGTGGCGGGTTTCGTAGTGGGTCACATGTTACCCTTCCCATTTTTCAACATTAGGGGGTAATCCCATGCATAAGTGTGCCCCATGACTGGTTCAGAATGACTCCAAAATGCGCATACATGTAGACCATAATGCAAGATACACTATATAACAACATGGTGCAAAACAGAGAGAAGATTTGCCATCATTTAGTTAGTTACATTTTTTCAATGTTGCTGTCCGTGCTTTATTTCACCACATGAGCTGAGCTCTTGCCACCTAAAGCTGAGCTAGATCCAAAAACTACATGTCAAGTCTCCTTTGCAGTCTTCCTTGCCACCCACTGCTGCGCCACGGCAAGAGACCGCTTGTTGGGGGGCAGGATGCCAGCTTTGTGCTTGGCAAAGCACTCAGGATTCTGCGCATGGCTACATATGAACATGCACAACTGACCCTCCACCCAAGGGCCACATGCGCAATGGTGCTGCGTCTTTTTTGAGCAATACTTGCACCTGCGGCGCTTGCAGCGGCTCCGCAAAGTCTCTCCAACCGGATTCAGCAGCAAGTGGTGCGAGTCAACGGGGCGGTGGGACCGAAGGGCATGGCGCTCACCAATCTCGCGCATGCGAATGGGGTGATGCATCAATACATCATTTCATGTACCAGCATTCTCCGGAAGAAGTCGGGGCTGCATTGATGTTGGCCAGGCTTGAAGCGCTTCCACAGCGAGAAGGCGTTGATCTCGCTCATACCGATGAGTTGTGGAGCTTAAAAGTAGCCGGGCGTTGGTGACCGTTGGATAGAAATGGGTCGATGTTGCGGCCCTGCAGTTTTTCCATATTTGGCTCTCTACGATAAGGCTCTCCGGGTCGGGCTCTTCCTCCGGCTCGGATTCGGCCTCCGGCTCCGAGACGTCCTCACTCGTGTCACTGTCACCGAGAATAATCTCACCTTGGACGGGCAGCGAGTCGGTTGCACGTCCACGACCACGGCCACGCCCTCGGCCTCTCCCACGAGCGGAAGCGCGGCCGCGCAATGACACGCCGCTACCATGACGGCGGCCTCGGCCACCTCAGCTCCCACGACCCCGACCTCGCTCCTCCGACTTGGAATCATGGTTCCTGCCGATGTCAAGGGCAGCATTGTTGTCCTGTGAGTCGTCGCTGGGGACCTATGGCGACGCGACGCCGGAATGCTGACCGACTTGTGAGCCGGTGCTAATTGCCCCGGTTTTTCCGCGTACGTAAAAAGCGGCTCCTCCTCCAACTCCGGTTATACCTCACCAGGGCCGCTTGTTGCACCGTCCACCAAACGTTTTCCGGTCCGGCTTCTTGTTTGGGGCTTAGACTGCTCAACCAAGGCGGTTTGGGCTCTTCGGAGGGTCTCGCCGTTAAGTGCTATGTCCTCGAGTTGAACCTCCACCTCATCACCATCCTCCCATCGCACTAGTGCGGAAGCGTCCGTTACAGTGCTAACGACCCCCGTGAGTGTAGCAGTGGCCCAATGCTCACAGTAAGTGGCCCTAGACTATCCATGGGCATCACCTTCGTCGAAAAGGGTGGCCAAGGCCACCACTTCCACGCCCGGAACGCAGAACGGGTAAAGTTCGGCTCGCATGGTGAGTAGCTGAAAAGTGATGGTGCGCCGCGATCGGAGTAACTGAAAGCCCCCGACTAGCGCATGTTCCGATGCGCACTACTTCACTAGACTACCACCGATTTTAATAAATCTTTTTGCACTTAATCGAAATGGCCTTGTAGATTAACTATTCGAGGGGGGGCACAGCATCATGCCAAAAGATACATATAAAAAAGCGTTTTCTGTAAGGGGTCACATGTGACCCCTTGCACAAATAGACAGTATAACGAAGATGGCGAGAGTGGATTGCGACGTTGTACGCCGACATTGTTTAAAATGTCGCATGATCTCGTCCGCGAGCTCCCAAGGTGGATTGATGAAAACTTGCTCACCAACCAAATATCTCGCTAAGATTGAGTCATAAGGAGAGGAATGAGGTAAGTCTCCATGCACAATTAACCCCTCATCGTTGGCACACCCCTCCAAGGTGAAAGGTAATTGTTCGTGGAAAGGAGCAAGTACCGAATCGAGAAGTCTCATATCAACTGAACGTCGAGTTCGTGCAAAGTCAAAGACTCAACCTTTGGAATTGGAACTGGAATTGAAACTGTTTACATCATGTACCGGGTGAAACCGGTTGTTGTCTTTGGGCCCTCCCAACTATGCCATGCAGGAATCTCAGATGTCAAGGCTAGACCGTGAGCCGCCTAACGCCAACCTCTCCAAAGGGTGTTGGGGGTTTTTTCCTACCTTTCCGCCCCCCTGCCCCCCCGGGGAGAGTGTGACGTGCGTGGGGGTGGTAGCTGGCAATCAGGGGTGTGTGTGGGTACGGGGTGTGGAGGTGCGGCGTGTGGGATTCGATGCGGTGTACGAGAAAGAGATGATGCAGCCATTGGATATTGTGGAAGTGGAGTTGTGCTAGGATGCGTGTCGCGTCGAGTCGTGTTTTTTAGATGAGTTTGTCAAGAGGGTCAGTACGGAGGGTGATATGGGAGGGGAGAATGGCAATGGTGGATGAGTGAGGTGTACATGTGCGGCTCATGTCTATGGCGGGAAGAATGTCGACTTCGGTACCTGGCCATTGTTGGCGAGTGGCAGTGGCGATGGGGGTGTGTTTATCGCGAATCATTTGCACGGTGTGGGAGAGGTTGTCGTCCGTGCAGTTTTCCATTCCCCTATCTGAAAGCTTTTAATCGAGGAGTAACGTCGGCGGCCATTTGTGTGTCCGACGAATCTAGGTTCGACACGCCGGATGAAGTCGGGTTTGTGTGCCGGGGGTCTCAACGGGGAGAAGAGTATCTCGGCAGGGAGATGTCATGGCATGAGGTGAGGGAGTCGGGCGAGGGGCCTTCGTCATCAACAACTAGACGGGTGGGCATGTGGGTGGGGTGAGGGGGTGACAGTGAAAGGGGGTATGTATGGGTGTGGGGGATCTGAATGATTTGATGGGTTTGTTACCGAAGTCTGCCGTGATGGTCGCCCATCCGCCTCCGTTGTGGCGTTCAATGAGGGAGAGGAGGAGTTGTAGCGCGATGTTGTGGAGGTCTTATCTAAGGCCGGACATGGTGGGGCACTTACTGGCCATAAGGCCGTTGCTAGTAAATTGACCACATATGGGGCAGCGCAGGGTGGAGTTGTGTGATAGGAGGCGGGTGTTGTGCACTCCCCACATGGCTTTTTGTTTGTGTTTTAGTTGGACATTGGTGAGTTATGTGTGTTTCTTGTGGAAGGTGATGTCCGCCCCGTCCGCGGAGAGCGCGGGTTTGGTGGTTTGTGAGAGGGGTGCATGTGTGTGTTTGGTGTTGTACTTGTGTGCAACAATTTTGAGGTAGGTGTACCTTTACGGTGTGGGTTCTCCTAGGGTTTGGGGTGTTAGTGTGTATGGCCAAGTCTAGTGGCCTATCGACGCGTTTGAACCCGTGGAGTAGGTTGTGCCGGGTGGGTGTCCGTCCGCAAATTGAAAAAATAATGAAATATTTTACTCCAATACCAGTAAAACCGGCTGGAGTCTATGGGCCCCCCCTTGTGCTATGCTCAACTTGTTGTTGGACTTCTAAGCGTGAGGTAGACCGTGAACCACTAATCCCAACCTCTCCAATGGCAGTAACGATACCGTCTAAAACATACCCGTATCCAGGTACTTATTATTTTCTGATCTATACGTATTTTTTCTTTGATACAGTATGAAATAAAAGATGTCGCTAGTCTCCACGATACGCGGCCTGCTCCAGCCGCTGCGGGGTCGCTGATCAGCAAGGCTGCTCAGCTTGAGCTGGTCGAGGCGAACCTGCTTGACCTCGGCTCATGTGCGACTCCGGTCGTGCCGGAGCTTGGGGGGAAAGGCAGGTGAAAAACCCCCCTCGCATAGGTCATCGTCGGTCCCGCCTTGATCCGTGCTCAACCCCGCCCGAGGTATTAGCCGCTCCTCTCGACGCAGCTCTCCACCTAGCCGAGTCTTCTCTCCTCCTTCGGGGGCTGAGAAGAAAAAAAAACTAGGCTGCAGACGGTGTCCGGCAGGCTCTCCTGCCCCCGAGCCAGATTTTCTCATGTCCCCTGTCCTTTTCCCGTCTGTTTCCAACACCTATTTGATCGCGCTGTGGCCGTCCGTGCCCTCCCCCGGTGGTTTACGATGTTAGGGGGCCGCCTTTACGAGCAGTGTGCCGTTACGATAACCCTAGGCACACTGCATGAGGCAGCCTGTCGATAACCGGGTACCGACTAGGGAAGAGGCTGGAAGAACACATGGATCGAGTCGCCGGTCCTCAAAAGATAGTGGGTACGGGAATTTTTTCAAAAAACCCCCGCACCGGGCTTTTCCGGCGGCGGGCGATCCTAGGGACCGCCGCCGCCAGACGGTGTCGCTCCTCCGGCTGCGACCATCCTCCGTCATGCGCAGCAACATGCCTCGCCCCCATGGGAGACCTAAGGCTATCGCAGGGCTGGCGGCTGCTAGCGAGCGCCGTCCCTAGCGCTGCTTCCCAGCTGTCCGCCGCCAGCTCCAACACCCTCGTCCCTCCGCTGATCCGTCCGTACCCCTCTTCGCCAAAAATATTTCGCAGACGCCGCCCCCGCCCCATCGTCGGGAGAGTATCTGCGAGTATTTAGTCGCGGAAAAGACATATCGGACTGGCCGAGCGGGAGATCCATGTGCCGGTGCACGGATATTATGTTTTTCCAAAACCCTCCGTACATGGCTTCCCGACATCTGCTAATTCCGCGGATCGCAGCTGTCGGTACCTCGTTCAGCCCCCTACCGTGCAAGGCCTGGCACGGCTATGGGGTTACCAGCGCCCACCGCGTGGAGGTAGAGGTAGGTGCCGACGGGCCTGCGAGCGCACCCCCCTCCGGGGCCGCCGCCGCTGCGCCGCCGGCAGGCGCCGGGTGTCCGTCCGCAATTTGCTTAGCGAGGGTGTCTGCGAGGTCGTTGCTGATTGAGTGGTTGTGTGCTTTGATTTTGCCTAGATGAGTGCGGATGTATGATTCGCAGCGAGTTTTGAGGGTGTGTGTCATGGAGTAAAGTGTGTCGCGGTGAATGTTGTGTCGGTGCGCGAATGGGCAAGTCATGTAGCCTAGGATAAGGCGGAATGAACACGCATTGTCCGTAAGGAGGTGGGTATGGTCGAATTGTAGGCCGATCTTGATGCCCGCGAATTACGCACGGGTGATGGTGTGAGAGAAAGGGGTGGAGGTCACTGGAGTTTTGACGCGTGTATCCGAGGCGGGGTGGGTGGCAGCCGCTCCAAGGGGGGAGGGGCCTCCCTCCTTGGAGACGTCGGTGTATACAAAGTCCTGCTAATCCCAAGCAAGACCTCCTCTGGTGGGGGAGAATGTTAGTGACTTGCGCTCCGGAAGGGGTAGGTGATGGGGTGGGAGGGGTTAGGGGAAAAGTGGTATATGCATGAGGAGTGAGGGGAGTAATTGGTGAAGTGGGACGGGGGTGGGATGGTGATGGAGGGGTTGGGAAGGTGGGAACTATCGACGGATTCGAGCGTGTCGTGGAGGGTGGTCATTGCTGTGTGCGAGGGCAGACATGCGAGTGCGAGGGGGTTGGCGACGAGGTAGATGTCCATAATCTAGTGTGTGCCGAATGGTGTGGGGGTGGGGGTGCCCGTGTGTTGGTTAGGGGACAGGAAAGTGTTTACATCGTTGGGGAGGGTGTAAAGGTGATTGGTGTACGGTGAGGTGATGTATTACGGGTGGCGATATGGTGTGTGTTCCCATCGGGGGAGTATGAGAATGGTGGCGCTGGGGGAGTGGGAGGCCGTGGAGTGGGCGCTAGTGATTGCTTGTTCCATGGCGCGTCGCATGCGTTCGTGGCCGTACTCCGGGTTAGCGATGTTAGTGCCGTGCCATGTGTGTGGTGCGTTGCTGCCGCTCGATGGGAAGACTATGTCTTCTGGGTAAAGTGAGTGGTAGGTGTGGGAGTGAAAAGATTTGTTGAGGGGGTATGGACAGAGTTCTTGTTGTATATGGAAGTTGGTGCGAACGGCGAAGAGGAGGTCCTCCCGAGTGGCCCATAATATGTTGCGTGTGGTGGTGGCTAGTGTCGGTGAGTGGATTTCTGAGCGGGACCCTGAGCGTGTGATGAGGTGGTAGACCTCTTCTTCGAATGTGTGGTGTATGAGGCATGGGCGGAAGAGTTGGTATAGGCGTCGCCGGTTGCGGGGCCGGAGAGGGTAGTGACCGCGCGGCCGTCGGGGGTGCAGAGGATGGTCGTGTCGGATAGGGTGGGGTGGGCGTGGATGGTGAATTTGCTAGCGGGGAGCATGTCAAGGTCTGGGTTGATGGGGTCATGGTTGAGGGAGATGATGGGGTGTGTCCATGGGGAAGGGCTTGGGTCGGATAGTATGGGAGATGTGGATGAAACGAAGCCGGTATTGAAGGCGGTGAGAGCAATGGGGCCGGAGGGGGTCTCACTGACAGTGTCGTGGAGTTGAAGGTAGGGAGCCCACTCGACCTCGTGTAGGCGAGGGAGGTCGTGCTTATGGCCTTGGTCGTACCAGTCGCATTGTCATGTGTCTAGTCCCTAAGCGGGGCGGCAGTGGGAGTGGACGGCAAACTGTGGGCATGTGCAGCAAGGTGAAGTGGGGTCTTGGTGAAGGAGGTCGTGGAAAAGGGAGCAAAGGGAGAAAAGGGGGTAGGGAGACATACCGAGGTGGGGGTGGATAAGATGAGGCGGAAGCTGTCATCGAGTTGTAGTTGGATGTCCCATTCCGTGAGGAGTTTCAGGGCCCATTCAACCATGGAGTGCGTCTGACAATATTAAGTGTCCTTGTGCTTGGAGATGATGCGTCTGACGTCACATGGAGGGTAGGGGTTGTCCGAGGGGGAGCGGTCTTCCGTTTCGATGTATGTGGTGGGGACGAGGGGGGGATGTGGATGCGGGGTGGTCGGATGCCGGGGTAATGGTGGTGGGTGAGCGGGGTAGGTGGGGTAGTAGGAGGGGAATTGAAGATGGGTAGATGGAGGTGGGCGGAGTGGCATGTTTAACGGTAGGGTGTATAGTGGGCAGGCGGTTGTGAATGGTGTCGTTAGGTTTTGTGAGGACCGCGGCTAGGAGACGGATTGGGATAGAGAGGGAGTCGGTGGCTCTTTCGAGAATGGAAATGGACTCGCGTGGCTTGAGGAGGATGGAGGAGCTGGAGGCGTGGAGTATGACTTGTGGCCATGTGGTGATATGGTTGTGCCATAGAGGCGGTGGAGGAGGGACTTGTGTGTTTGGCGGGGTGTGAAGTCGCGGTATGCGTGTTTGTAAGTGTGTCGGTCGGTGATGTGGGTGGCTTTGTCACGGAGGGAGGCGCGGAGGGTGTAGTCTTGGCGGGTGATGTGGGCGCGGAGTGTTGAGGCGATGGGGTTGGTGAGGGAGAGGAGGGGGAATATCATGGGAAACCGGTGCCGGCGTCACGTTGGGTCCGGACGAGGCATTTGAGTGTAGGCGCGGAGGAGCCATATGACATGATGGATCATGTGGGCCAGTTGTTGTATGTGGTGGACATGGTGTGGATGTGTGTTCTGGCCATGTGGCGTATGTAGCCAGGGATGTTCATAATTTTGTGTAGGTGGCAGACTAGAAGTTGTGCTGCGTGGGCGTTGAGGGAGGGGAGACCGTACTCGACGTTGGATGTGGGGCGGTGGAGAGCTGTGCGGGGGAGGTTACGCACCGAGGAGACGGTAGAGCAGAGTGCCCGGCAGATTTGGCCCTAGAGGGTGTCGAGCTTGGAATCTCTGAAGAGGCCTAGCCGGAGGGTGAAATACTTGCCCA
Organism: Tetraselmis chui; assembly: GCA_026401115.1. Taxonomy (NCBI): domain Eukaryota; kingdom Viridiplantae; phylum Chlorophyta; class Chlorodendrophyceae; order Chlorodendrales; family Chlorodendraceae; genus Tetraselmis; species Tetraselmis chui. Next base: position 34,235 of record JAPMLY010000614.1, read on the forward strand.
AGAGGAGTCCTCAGATGACGCGCATTCTGCGAATCTGCATAAGCGGGGAGGTGGAGGATAGAGCATTGATGAGGGATGTGATTGTGCGCTTTAGTTCTCGCCAATGCTTTGTGAAGATGAGGGCGGTGTTCAGTTCAACCCCGAGGACCCGGTAGGATTCCGAGGGGTCGATGGAGGGAATAGGGAGTTGAACTTGTTAATGGCAACGAAGTGTTTTTGTAACCGAGATGCGAGGAGGGTGCGGTTGGATAGTGAGAGGGCGTTATCTTTTCTCCATAGTGCGCCGGCAATGCAGCATTTTCGAACGTTTACAATCATACCCGTGTACGCGCTGAAGAGGGAGAACTTTTGATGTTAAATGGTCATGTTGGTGGAGGAGCCCGTCGCGAGGCTGAGGTCGTCGGCGAAGCCGTGGCCGGGGTAGGTCGCCGTGGGTTCTGTGGGGTCAACGTTAGTGGTGGGGGCACCGGGGCGGTAGCCTATACTACCGACCGTGAGCCAACGGAGGAATGGTTCGAGGAAAATGGTGAATAGGCAGGGGGGGAGGGTGTCTCCATGTTAAGTTCCTCGTTTAATGTCGATGGATGGGGAAGAGCCGTAGGGAGTGATATAGTCGGTGGTAGATACCCCATAGAGTTGCTCGCAAGTGTCGACAAAGGTAGGGGGCATACGGCGTTGGCGCATGTGATTGAACATAATACGGGGGTCAGCTGCGTTGAAGGGGCCTTTGAAGTCCGCGTACATGATGTAGATGTCTTTGTTCCAATTTTTGCGTCCTCCATCATCGTGATGATGGAGGCAAGGGCGTTGTGCATGATGCGTCGGTGGCGGAAGCCGTCTTGCTGGTCGCTGAAGATGCTGTGGGTTTCTGCATGTTTAGAGCCTGCATCTTTGATTAGTGCGGTCCAAAGTTTGAGTAAGTTCTTCACGAGAGCGATGTGGCGGTAGTTTTCAAGGAAGTGAGTATCACCTTTTTGTGGAGTAGGCATGTGGTAATGTGGCTTAACCTTTGCTTATTATTTGCTGATGACGTCCGGCCTTACAAATTACAGAACCTCCTCTTGTTGTCATTGTCGTCTCCACTACATGCGCTGTCGAAATTAAAAGCTCAGCGTCAGCAACAGCCAACGGTGCACGATGGGCGGTATAAGTTGTAGCCGGTTTGTCTTGTCCATCATCATGGCAGCTCGGCCACCATCAATCTTGTTTGTCCGCCTTGTCCGAAGACTCGGAATGTAGCTTTGAGCACTTAGACATGCGATGTCCGGGCTTTTGGCACTTGCAACAAAGTTGTTCATCTCAATGACGTTGTTGTTCCTTCGGTGCGAGTGCCTTCAGGATGGCGCTACAAGCAAAGCGTCTCTTGTGACGCAACTTGCCCTTGCCCTTACCCGTGCCCTTGTCCTAGCCCTTGCACTTGCCATAAATCTTGTCCTCAGGTTCATCCTCAGCTTTGTCCGGACGAAGCTTCTTGTTACCATTTTCGCCATTCTTCCGAAGGCAATTGCCTTGACAACGACCATAACCATTGCCATACGTGTCGTCATGTGGGTAATCAGCGCGTCCCATATGTGGAGAGTCGACCCAAAAACGGTTGAGAAAATTCTGTAACTCAACAATGCTTAAAGGGTTGCATTAAGACCGACTTCGCGCGGTGCGACATGGCGTGCGTCCTAAGCGTAACACTCGCCACGCCAGTAATAAAACGGTTGCACAAAACATCGACATTCATGTCAGTTTTGGAACGCCTCTCAAAGTCGTTGAACATTTCGGTGTAATCTTGAAAAGTCCGGTTTACGTGATTGAGTGCCATTATATAATGAATTGCAGTGTCTCGAATGTTGGGAAGAAGCGTCGTATTCTTCAAAGCTTCAACCAACTCAGAAAAATTTCGCGGGACTTGTCTCCTATGAAATGAAATGAGATGAAATTGAAATGAAATTGTTTACAACAATACCGGTTGAAACCGGCTGCTGTCTGTGGGCCCTCCTTGGTGCGCAATCTAAGACTTATAAGCCGAGGCTAGACCGTGAACCACTAATCCAAACATCTCCAATGGCATAAAAAGATGCACGTAAACAATTTTGATTTTCTTCGATATATGTTTTTGTGCATACGAGTAAGAAATAAAAAGTGTCGCTATTCTCCACGATACGCGGCCTCTTCTGACCGCGGCGGAGGCGCTGATCAAGCAACATAATCAGCATGTGCTTGTCGAGTCGGGCCAACCTAGCCTCTGCTCATGTGTGACTCCGGTCGTGCCGGACCTCGGGGAGAAGGCATGCGAAATACTTGCTCGCTTATGTCGTCAACGGTCCCTTCTCGACGGCACGCGCACCCTCGTCCGAGATAATCGTTGCTCCTTCCGTCGCAGCTCGCCACCTAGCCTAGTCTTCCCTCCTCCTTTGGGGGCTGGGAAGATGCGACAACCTTGTCCTCATATGGCGTCCGGCTGGCGCTCATGCCTCCGTGCCAGAGTTTTCTTATGTGCCCGGCCCTTTGCCGTTTGTTTTCCGCACATTTCTGATCGCGTTGTGGCCGTATGTAGCCTCCCCCGGTTGTTTACGCTGTTAGGGGACCGCCTATACGAGCAATGTGCCGTTGCGATAAGCCTCGTCACAGTGCATGAGGAAGCCTATCGATAATTGGGTACCAACTAAGAGAGGGTTTGGTCGAACACGCAGATCCAATCGCCGCTCCACAAATGATACGAAGAAAATATTTGAAAACCCTCCTACATCCGCCGCCTGACCGTGTCGCTCCTCCGGCTGCGACCCTCCACCGGCATGCGTAGCCTCTCTCCTCGCCCCCAAGGGAGACTCGAGTCACATAAGATTTGTCGTTTGTTAGCGAGCGCCCTTCCGTGGCGTTGCTTTCCGGCTGTCCGCCGCCAGCTCCAACTCCCGCCGCCAATTCATATCCGTCCGTACCCTCGTCGCCGCAAAACGACCCTCATATACAATTCCCGCCCGTAGACAGGAAAATATGCGAGGAGTATCAAGCCTTGAAAAGAAGTATCGGACTAGCCGAGCGGGAGATCTTGACGTTGGTGTACATATAATAGTTTTTTAACCTCTCCGTAATGAGGCTTGCCGATAACTGTACATCACGCGGATCATAGCACCCGGTTTTCACCCCGCATAGCCCCCACATGTCCCAAGCATGGCACGGCTATTGGGTCACCAGCGCCCTCCACGTGGAGGTGAAGGCGAGTGCCGGCGGGCATGCGAGGGCACCCCCTCCGGGGCCGCCGCCGGTGCGCCGCCGGCGGGCGCCCTTGTCCCCTAGTCTGCGTCTAACCACCAATTCAACGCATGTTCACCAAATTGAGACGTATCCTAGATTACCGCGCTCTTAAGTGTCGGGATCGAGTCCCAACATCATGAAGCGATGCGGTTGTAACTCCAACCAATCATCTAGGTATCCTGGGTTATTTCCATCATGTCGAGAACCTTGTACAGCTGCCTCACGTTGATTCTCGGTGAGGGTGACAAGAAGCCCACCGAAATTCGTAGTCGGCGGCGGAACTCACATGCGTAAATCCGAGGGTTCTTCGCCAACCAACTGATTAAATCAATCAACACATTGCTTTCAAACGCAACCATAATCACAAGCAGTAAAACGAGGCGAAAACATGAAGTCTCTATACATGTCGTCGTCGTGAACCACGAAGAAATGCTTCTCCCTTACCGCATTACGAAAACTTTGCATAGACGTAACAAATCCAAATTGTAGTAACTCGTGAGACGGCTTATTGTTCTTGACGTTACCTGTATGAGTCGACGTAAGAGTCATGCCACCGATCAAAGCAGTAGCCAAAACAACGCAAAAATTCACCAATTGGTTCGCCACAATGTCAATTGCTGCCTCGACCTTAGCAACGGTACGCAAATGAGAAGTAATGGAGTTCGATGGAGCATACATTGCAAAAACTGAGACGCGCTTCTTCGTTCCATCCGAAATCGTAATCGAAACTACTTCGTCACGATCCAGCTGTAAGTCGTCGCTCGAAAATGACAAGCCGATTTCTCGTTAAAGCGCTCGAGACACCGTTGCTACATTTGTTTCGTTAGGTAAAATTCCGCTAGCCGGAAACCACACCTTACCGGATTGAGCTTCACGTTGAAGTGCGGATCGAATGTCTCCTGCCGAAGCACATCCAACGGAAACCAAAATCACAACGTAATTGTAAGGTCCCAAATAAGTAATTGTCCTCGCATGTCGAGCAGTCTTCAAAGTCTCGTAAGTGTTAGCGTGTAGATCCAAGAAGCTCCGAAACCATTGGCACAGTTTGCTTAGAGAACGAACTGCTTAACAATTAATTGCGGCTAAGGCAATGAGAACGTGCAAGAGCGTAGCTGTTTTGCAAATAGCTGAATGTAATCTAAAAAAGAATTAGAAAAATGACTTGTCTCCTCCTCTAACAACAACGAGGAGGATAACCGCGGCGAAAGGAGCGGCATGGTTTGGCGGCGCTGATATCATATAGCATGCTGCCGGAATAAGCATATATATGGCGGGTTACGGTTAAAACTTCCGTACCCGTCATCCTTGAGATCGGAGCCCCTAATTTGAAATTTGAAATTGTTTACAACAATACCAGTAAAAACCGGCTGTCGTCTCTGGGCCCCCCCTTGTGCTATGCTCAACCTGTAGTTGGACTTCTAAGCGTGAGGCAGACCGTGAACCACTAATCCCAACCTCTCCAATGGCAGTAACGATACCGTCTAAAACATACCCGTATCCAGGTATTTATAATTTTCTGATCTATACGTATTTTTTTTTTGGATACAGTATGAAAAATAAAGTGTCGCTAGTCTCCACGTTACGCGGCCTGCTCCAGCCGCTGCGGGGTCGCTGATCAGCAAGGCTGTCCAGCTGGAGCTGGTCGAGGCGAACCTGCCTGACCTCGGCTCCCGTGCGACTCCGGTCGTGCCGGAGCTTGGGGGGAAAGGCAGGTGAAAAACCCCCCTCGCATAGGTCGTCGTCGGTCCCGCCCCGATCCGTGCTCCACCCCGCCCGAGGTATTAGCCGCTCCTCTCGACGCAGCTCGCCACCTAGCCGAGTCTTCTCTCCTCCTTCGGGGGCTGAGAAGAGAGAATAACTAGGCTGCAGACGGTGTCCGGCTGGCTCTCCTGCCCCCGAGCCAGATTTTCTCTTGTCCCCTATCCTTTTCCCGTCTGTTTCCAACACCTATCTGATCGCGCTGTGGCCGTCCGTACCCTCCCCCGGTGGTTTACGTTGTTAGGGGGTCGCCTTTACGAGCAGTGTGCCGTTACGATAACCCTAGGCACACTGCCTGAGGCAGCCTATCGATAACCGGGTACCGACTAGGGAAGGGGTTGGAAGAACACAGGGATCGAGTCGCCGGTCCTCAAAAGATGGTGGGTACGGGAATTTTTCCAAAAACCCCCCGTACCGGGCTTTTCCGGCGGCGGGCGATCCTAAGGACCGCCGCCGCCAGACCGTGCCGCTCCTCCGGCTGCGACCCACCTCCGTCCTGCGTAGCATCAGGCCTCGCCCCCAGGGGAGACTTAAGACTCTCGCAGGGCTGGCGACTGCTAGCGAGCGCTGTCCCTAGCGCTGCTTCCCAGTTGTCCGCCGCCAGCTCCAACACCCTCGTCCCTCCGCTGATCCGTCCGTACCCCTTTGCGCCAAAAAATATTTCGCAAACGCCGCCCCCGCCCCATCGTCGGGAGAGTATCTGTGAGTATTTAGTCGCGAAAAGACATATCGGACAGGCCGAGCGGGAGATCCCTGTGCTGGTGTACGGATATTATGTTTTTCAAAACCCTCCGTACAGGGCTTCCCGACAGCTGCTGATCCCGCGGATCGCAGCTGCCGGTACCTCGTTCAGCCCCCTACCGTGCCAGGCCTGGCACGGCTATGGGGTTACCAGCGCCCACCGCGTGGAGGTAGAGGTAGGTGCCGACGGGCCTGCGAGCGCACCCCTCTCCGGGGCCGCCGCCGCTGCGCCGCCGGCGGGCGCCTCGGAGCCCCTATCTGACTTTCCCACCCAACCTCTCTCCTCGTCGGTACCCGCCACCGCTACGAGTGCCTTCGGCGGTGTGCTAGGGTTATCGCGAAAGCACACCGCCAAATAGGCGGCTCCTTGGCAGCGTAAAGCACAAGGGGAGGGTACGAGCGGCAGTGTGCGGATTAGCCGTTGCCGGAAACATATGGCAGCCGACCGGGATAGGACATACGCGACGGGAATAGCGACAAGCGCCAACCAATTGTGGCTATGGATATCTCCCCTCCGCCCCGAAGGAAGGGGAAGCTTATGCTAGGAGGAGTGTTGCGACGGGAGGAGCAGCTATTATCTCGGACGAGAATATGCGTGGATCGAGTCGGGGCCCTCGACGACCCGAGCGAGGTTTTTTCCGTGTGCCTTTCCCCTCCCACTCCGGCACGACCGGAGTCTCACATGAGCCTTGGTCATGCATGCCCGACTCGACCAACACATGCCGACGAGCTAGGCTGATGAGCGCCCTCGAGCGGCGGAAGCCGGCCGCGCATCGTGGAGATAGCGACATAGTATTTTAAATATTTCTATCGTAGCAATAGACCATGTTTGTCCATCAGTCAATGTATGATTTACATTATATTATTACTTCCGACGGAGAGGGATGGAGTAGGAGACCCCCCGGCGCAAAACCCTATTCATACGACCTAGATTGCCGTATTGGGTACGCCATGAGACGACATATGATTTATCTGTACTTGTAAAACAAAATATATTTTCAAAGAAGTGTGCCTAGCGATAGTGGGTAGCGGTATAGCATGATCGGCATTGCCGGATCTGAAAGATTTCGGGGGTACGGACATTATTCAAAACCCTCCGTACATGGTTTTCCGGCGGTGGCTCATCCTGAGGTTCGCCGCCGCAAGACCTCGCCGCTCCTCTCGTTGCGACACTTCTTCCTCGTAGTTGGTGTCTTGCAACCCCCCTTGACGTCAACATGATGGTCGACGAGTTGCGAACGCCCTTCCTTGGCGCTGCTTCCCGGCTGTCCGCTGCAAGCTCCAACACCCTCAACCCACCGCTGATCCGTCCGTACCCTTCTCGCCAAGTACTATTTCACATGTACTACGGGCCCCTGTTAGCACTAGCATCCCGTTGCCTAGTGCTTATGTACAAGGTAGCTATTTGACATCATAGTACTTAGTGTTATGCTATTAGCGGTACTCTATTCCCTATTAGTGGCGGTCGGCCGGCCCTGCCGGTGCTTTCGCCGGCCACCATCTCTCTCTTCTCACTTCTCTAGTCGCCACACCCGGCCCCCTTGTTGGGCCGGTACGACCTACGTATAACTATCCGTTCCCGATTCCGACAGGATTGGGCCCTCCACCAAGTTACACTAGAGAAGAGCGTGTGTAAAGCGCTCGGCGCCACGCTAGTCCTACCTAATCCCACGTAAAAAAGAGTAGAGCGTGTGTAAAGCGCTCGGCGCCACGCTAGTAATTCATCGTCCAACCGACACAACGCTTCGCCCTCGAGCTGGTTGTCCGCGACTGTCCCACCATCTCCCACGTAAAGAGGAGAAGAGCGTGTGTTTAAAGCGCTCGGCGCCACGCTCGCCCCACCAAGCTTTCAGTCCCACCTAGCCTTCAGCCTACCGATGCTCTCGATATGATTTGATTAAGCCGGTCCGCGAAAATTCGGCCCGTGCGTACTTTAATTAGTAGTGTTATTGTTTTTTCCCGAGGCAACGCCGCTACGCTCACCTAACTTAGCGGGGAGCTTACCTTTCCCATGGCGAAAGGGGGGAGTTAACACGAGCAGCGCCTGTCTATGCTTTTGCGTGTTTACACGCTCCTAACAACCCTTTTGGCTTTGTTTCCCTCTCACTGGTCGCTCTCATGCGTCGGCTAATTCGCCCGTGGACAGTTTTTCCCGCTACATGTCAGAATAGTACATTACGCAGTACATTTGGAACCGCATCATATCGGCAACTCGCCGGTAGCGGCACATTCCTGTGAGCGCATGTCGCTACACCTACCCGGCATGAGACACACGCTACAAGCACTACACCTTCGACCAAGATGGCACCTTCCACTACACAAGCTAGGACGACGTCAAGACCTAGGCTACCTTGAGGGGGGGTGTTAGCACTAACATCCCGTTGCCCCTCATGGATTCCCCTCCTTCCCCCCCACCTTCCCCGCTCCCCCACCATCCTCTCATCCGGCATCCACACCACCCACACCAAAAAACTCCCCCCCCATGGCACCCACCACACACATCGAGACAGAATACCTCTCTCCCTCTGACCACCACTACCCTCCCTACGACGTTACACGCATCATTTCCAAACACAAGGACACATAATATGGCCAAACATAGTAAATGGTTGAATGGGCCCCGGAACACCTCACGGAATGGGACATACAACTCCAACTCGACGACGGCTTCCGCCTCATCTCCTCAACCCCCACATCGGTGAGTCTACCCACCCCCTCCCCAACCTCTTGCTCTATCTGCCATGACCACCTACACACAGACCCCACCTCCACTTGCCGCACGTGCTCGCACTTTGCCGTCTATTCCCACTGCCGCCCCGCTCAGGGACCCGCCGCCTGGCAATACGACTAGTGCACCCGCGGCCAACAGCACGACCTCACCCGCCTCCACGAGGTCCAGTGGGCCCCTTGCCTACAGCTCCACGACACCATCAGTGAGACCCCCTCCGGCCCCACCGCCCTGACCGCATTTAACCCCGGCTTTGTCCCATCCCCAACACCCATCCTACCCGACTCCGGACCCCCCCCATGGACGCAACCCCTCATCACATTCAACCACGACCCTATCCACCCCGACCTCGACATGCTCCCCACCGGCAAATTCACCATACACACCCACCCAACACTACATGACACCACCAAATTGAAACTGAAATTGAAATTGTTTACAACATGTCCCGGCAAACTGGACCGAGTGTTGTCTCACGGGCCACTCTACTTCGCCATACAAGACTTATTAGCAAGTTGGGCCCGGGTCTCTCCGACCAGGTACATTTCTTATCGACACACCTATCTGCAATGTGTGTCGACGTTCCTCGGGAGTTATATAACTGTAAGCAACCGCAGTAATTGCCACAGTCCCCCCACCTAAGCAGTAACAGCGTAATAATTTTGTAGTCAAGAAAAACAGATCGAAAAATAAATCCACTTGTCTAGAAATGCAAAACTAAACTGCTGCTCGACCTTCACGATGCACGGCCCGCTCCCACCGAACCGGGGTGTCGACCGGCCTAGGCCGGTCGGCGTTCGGGAGGGACGACGGGCCAGCCTAATCTAGCTCCCGCGTGACTTCGGTCTTGCCGAAGGTAGGAGGGGAAAGGCTGGCAAAAAACCCCTCCTCGCGCGGTCGCTCGTCGATCCCGCCGCTCCATCCCGTAAACCCCGCCCCAAGGTCTTGCCGCGTCCACCGACGCGGCGGTCCTCCGATGACACCACCATCCTTTGCACCCCCGACGGCCGCGCGGTCACTACCCTCAATGCCCCCCGCATCCGTCACCTATTCCGACTCTTCCGCCCCGACCTCACACAACACTCGTTCGAAGAGGAGGTCTACCACCTCATAACTCGCCTAGACTCTTGCTCAGAAATACACTCACCCACACCCGCCACCACCACACGCAACAAATGGGCCACTAGAGAAGACCTACTCACAGCACTCCGCAACACATTCCACATCCAGACAGAACTCTACTCAGACCCCCTTCACAATTGACTCCACTCTCACACCTATCACTCACTATACCCCGAAGACATAGTCTTCTCATCTAGCGACAACAATGCCCCACACATATGGCACGGCACCAACATAGCCAACCTAGAATACGACCCCGAATGCATGCGCTGCGCCATGGAACACGCACTCACTAGCGCCCACTCCACAGCCTCACACACACCCAGCGCCACCATCCTCATACTCCCCCGATGGGAACACACACCATACCACCATGCCAAATACACCACCTCTCCATACACCCACCACCTCTACACACTTCCCAACGACGCAAACACCTTTCTACCCCCCGACCAACACACAGGCCACCTCACCCCCACTCCGTTCGGCACGCGCTGGATGGTCGACATATACCTAGTCGCCAACTCCCTCGCACTCTCCACCTTACCCTCACACACAGCCGTGACTGCCCTACACAACATACTCGAGTCAATATACAAGACACACCTTCCCAACCCCACAACCACAATCCCTCCTCCACACATCTTCGACACCTACTCACCCCACTCGGCAGGCATCTGCCATCTCCCCCCCAACCCCACTCACCCCCTAACTTATCCCCTCCCGGAACGCATGAACCTAACAATCCTTCCCATGAGAGGAAATCTTGCCTGGAATTGGCAGGACTTCGTATACACAGACGGCTCCAAGAAGGGACGCTCCTCCCCCCTCGGAGCAGCCGCCACCCACCCCGCCTCGGACACCCGCATCAAAATTCTGGTGACCTCTACCCCTTCCTCCCACACCATCAATCGCGTTGAATTAGCGGGCATAGACATAGGCCTCCAACTAGGCCACACCCACCTTCTTATTACATACAGTGCGTGCTCCCTCCGCCTCATACAAGGATACTTGCACTGCCCATCCGCTCACGGACATAACATCCACCGCCACACACTCCGTTCCATCACCCACACTCTCAAAACCCGCTGCGACGCAGGCATCCGCACACACCTCGGCAAAATCAAAGCACACAACCACTCACTAGGAAACGACCTCGCAAACACCCTAGCTAACCAAGTTGGAGACGGACACCCACCCGACACAACATACACCACAGGTTCAGACGTGTCGATAGGCCATTGGACGTGGCTATACACCCTCATTCCACAAACCCTAGGGGAACCCATACCCTACAGATATACCAACCTCAAAACTGACGCTCACACTCACAGCACCAAACACACACACACACACCCCTCTCACAAACATCCAAACACGGTGCCCTCCTCGCCCGCGCCGCGGAGGACGGCGCCGACTTCACATTCCAAAAAAAACACACAACACTCACCAACATCAAATTCACCCACAAGCAAGAATTCATGTGGGGAGTACACTACACCCGCCTCCTCACACACAACCCCACCCTGCGCTGCCCCATGTGTGGCCAATTCACTAGCAACGGTCACATGGCCGGTAACTGCCCCACCATGTATGGGCTAAGACAAGACCGCCACAACAACGCGCTACAACTCCTACTCTCCCTCCTGGAACGCCACAACGGAGGACGATGGGAGACCATCACAACAGACTTCGGTAACAAGGCCACCAAATCATTCGCATCCCCCACACCCACCCACACCCCTCTTGACTGTCACCCCCCACACCCCACCCACATGCCCACCCAACTTGTTGTTGCTATTTGAAATTTGAAATTGTTTACAACAATACCAGTAAAAACCGGCTGCTGTCTCTGGGCCCCCCCTTTTGCTATGCTCAACCTGTAGTTGGACTTCTAAGCGTGAGGTAGACCGTGAACCACTAATCCCAACCTCTCCAATGGCAGTAACGATACCGTCTAAAACATACCCGTATCCAGGTATTTATAATTTTTTGATCTATACGTATTTTTTTGGATACAGTATGAAAAATAAAATGTCGCTAGTCTCCACGTTACGCGGCCTGCTCCAGCCGCTGCAGGGTCGCTGATCAGCAAGGCTGTCCAGCTGGAGCTGGTCGAGGCGAACCTGCCTGACCTCGGCTCCCGTGCGACTCCGGTCGTGCCGGAGCTTGGGGGGAAAGGCAGGTGAAAAACCCCCCTTGCATAGGTCGTCGTCGGTCCCGCCCCGATCCGTGCTCCACCCCGCCCGAGGTATTAGCCGCTCCTCTCGACGCAGCTCGCCACCTAGCCGAGTCTTCTCTCCTCCTTCGGGGGCTGAGAAGAGAGAATAACTAGGCTGCAGACGGTGTCCGGCTGGCTCTCCTGCCCCCGAGCCAGATTTTCTCCTGTCCCCTGTCCTTTTCCCGTCTGTTTCCAACACCTATCTGATCGCGCTGTGGCCGTCCGTACCCTCCCCCGGTGGTTTACGTTGTTAGGGGGTCGCCTTTACGGGCAGTGTGCCGTTACGATAACCCTAGGCACACTGCCTGAGGCAGCCTATCGATAACCGGGTACCGACTAGGGAAGGGGTTGGAAGAACACATGGATCGAGTCGCCGGTCCTCAAAAGATGGTGGGTACGGGAATTTTTCCAAAAACCCCCCGTACCGGGCTTTTCCGGCGGCGGGCGATCCTAAGGACCGCCGCCGCCAGACCGTGCCGCTCCTCCGGCTGTGACCATCCTCCGTCCTGCGTAGCATCAGGCCTCGCCCCCAGGGGAGACTTAAGACTCTCACAGGGCTGGCGAGTGCTAGCGAGCGCTGTCCCAAGCGCTGCTTCCCAGCTGTCCGCCGCCAGCTCCAACACCCTCGTCCCTCCGCTGATCCGCCCGTACCCCATTTCGCCAAAAAATATTTCGCAAACGCCGCCCCCGCCCCATCGTCGGGAGAGTATCTGCGAGTATTTAGTCGCGAAAAAGACATATCGGACAGGCCGAGCGGGAGATCCCTGTGCCGGTGTACGGATATTACGTTTTCCAAAACCCTCCGTACAGGGCTTCCCGACAGCTGCTGATCCCGCGGATCGCAGCTGCCGGTACCTCGTTCAGCCCCCTACCGTGCCAGGCCTGGCACGGCAATGGGGTTACCAGCGCCCACCGCGTGGAGGTAGAGGTAGGTGCCGACGGGCCTGCGAGCGCACCCCCCTCCGGGGCCGCCGCCGCTGCGCCGCCGGCGGGCGCCTTGTTGTTGCTAATGAAGGCCTCTCACCCGACTCCCTAACCTCGTGCCATGCCATCCTCCCCGCCGAGATTCTCCCCCCCGCACTGCAACCCTCGGCACACAAACCCGACTTTATCGGACTCCTCGAACCTCGATACGTCGGTCACACAAACGGTCGCCGCCGATACTCATCAATTAAAAAGATTCAGATAGGGGAGTGGAAGTACTCCACGGACCGCAACCTCTCCCAAACAACCCAACTCATACGTGCCAAATACACCCCCTCGCCAATGCCATCCGCAGCCATTGGCCAGGTACCGAAGTCGACATCCTTCTCATTGTCATGAGCCGCACGGGAGCACCGCACTCATCCACCATCTCTAGTCTCACATCTCTACTCACCCTCCGCACTGACCCTCCTGGCAAACTCATCCCCAAAGCACGACTCGACACGTCCCGTATCCTTACACAACTCCATACGCACAATGTCCAATGGCTACACCACCTCGTACTCATCTACCGCATCAAATCCCGCACATCCTCTCGCCGCGCCTCCACACACTGCACCTTCGCACGTACCTACATGCACGCCGCCATCGCCCCGCATCAGACACTCCCCGGGGGGGAGTAAAACCCCCGGTCACCCTTTGGAGAGGTTGGATTTAGGAGGTTCACGGTCTAGCCCTGACTTGTAAGTTTCCTGTGTGGCATAGCTGGGAGGGCCCAGAGACAACAACCGGCGCATACGGTACTTGTTGTAAGCCGGCGCATACGGTGCATGTTGTAAACAATTTCAATTTCAATTTCAATAGCATCCCGTTGCCTAGTGCTTATGTACAAGGTAGCTATTTGTCATCCTAGTACTTAGTGTTATGCTATTAGCGGTACTCTATTCCCTATTAGTGGCGGTCGGCCGGCCCTGCCTGTGCCTTCGCCGGCCGCCATCTCTCTCTTCTCACTTCTCTAGTCGCCACACCCGGCCCCCTTGTGGGGCCGGCACGACCTACATGTAACTATCCGTTCCCGATTCCGACAGCCCCACCCCCCCACATGGGACGGCGGTCTATGAGTATTCAGTCGCGAAAAACTTATCGTCGGATGGCCCGAGCGGGAGATCTTGGCGTTCTGACGTGCAAATAATACTTTTGAAAGCCCTATGCACCGAGGCTTTCCGAGAGAAGTTTATCGCGCGGATCGCAGCTGCCGGATTCACCCCGCCTAGCCCCCAATTGTTCCATGCTCTGCATGGCTAAAGGGCTACCATCGCCCACCACGAGGAGGTGGTGGTGGAGTGCCGACGGGCATGCGAGCGCCCCCCCCTCCGGAGCCGCCGCCGCTGCGCCGCCGGCGGGCGCCGTCCATTACTAGTAAAGTGGCCGGAGATGTTAATCCATGTACACACGGAATGGCATGAAGGAGGTTAGAACCGCCGCTTCCCGGAACGGAGTTGTACGCCTTATCCAAGTACCGCCAAAAGTCGGTACCCGATGTGAACATATTGTGCATATGAACCCATCGCAATGCATCGCGACTGAGCTGCAAACACCTATAGCGAGCACCTATAGGTGGAGGGCCATGATTCCCCCGGAGTCTAGCGTACATATGTGTCCATTAGTAGCCCTACGGAGGGATATGTAAACACTCCCCCTTAATGGACATCATCCCATGAACTCCGGCCGGTGCCCTAGTAAACCCCGCAGTAAACGCGGAGGGCCCATAACATGTTAATCCATGTACACACGGAATGGCATGAAGGGGGTTAGAACCGCCGCTTCCCGGAACGGAGTTGTACGCCTTATCCAAGTACCGCCAAAAGTCGGTACCCGATGTGAACATATTGTGCATATGAACCCATCGCATCGCGTCGCGATTGAGCTGCGAACACCTATAGCGAATACCTATAGGTGGAGGGCCAGGACTCCCCCGCAGTCTAACGTACAAATGTGTCCATTAGTAGCCCTACGGAGGGATATGTAAAGAGGAGACGAGGCATGTGAGCGTTTCATTCCATGAGAGGGGGTTACCCGTCCCAGCCACACGTTATACATCTTGGACATTGGCCAATTGAAGCAGCAAGATATATGCATAGACAAACATAAAGCACTAAGCCTTGGACAAATCGCCTCATAATAAGGCGAGCCAAATTCGATGGATACTGCATGACATTGCAATGTAACTTTGCTTGAAGGTTAAAAAGTCAAGTCGCAGAAACTCGATTTTATTTCAATTGACACGTCCAATTGATACGTACGCACACGAAGTACGCGGCCGTAAAAATCACAATCGAAAGGTGCGTCCAATGTTGCTGCGCCTTAATCAAAAGCGTTGGAGCTCATGCGAGTATGATGAGATAATCGGGCAAAGGATCTTCGCGAATGGTACTTTGCCTTGCTTGGGCGGTGCGGATATCGGCATGACGTCTACATAATAATACTACGCGACTTCGTGCGTTTCTACCACAACGGCATGCCAAATAGGCCCTCCTCCGCCGTTAATAATGCATTTGAGTTTTAAGATCTCCACATTACACTCATGCGCAGTGCAAGGATGTGCGGTCATCCCGTCTTCCTTGCTCGGCATAGTCGATGTTTGAAAGGCGTGCGTGTCGCCCGTACGGTGACTGGATATGCACGCGAAGCCCCATAGATGATAGATGTGCGCAAGCCCGCCGATCGGTGGTGCCCCCACCCCCTTTTTCGGTGCATTCCTCCTTGAGCCCCCACCCAACGATTAGAATAGGCCGCCCATGAGTCGTCACCATTCGATCTAGGTAGTATCGCTAGGAATGAAACAGCTTAACATATCATCTTTCGCGGATGGTGGCCAAGTTCACCTGAGAAACGTCATTATTCGATCATCAAATGTATATGTAACACATTCTTGCAATTTTTACATGCGCGCGAAGATACGAAATATGGTCCGGAATTCGTGGAGAGGTGTATTTTTTCTTTACGTATCGCGTCGCTCCGTGTGTTGTGGGTTAATTGCAGCGGCCGGAGAGAGATAGATGCTAAGGCAGCACGCGCTAGCCCCGGTGGCCGTCCACGTCCCAATCGTGTAGGCGCTCCTCATGGTCGCTGTAGCCGTATCGCAAACTTACATGTCCCTTGTCGCCCTGACGGCGCTTTCAGATGTGGCGCTTAGAGCGCGTCCCTCTTCGCACCTAAACAATACTAAGCCCCGTCCATCTCGCACCTATACGGGGCGATTGACAATAAGAACCATGCTTTCTTAAGGTGCTTACGGACACCTTCAACAGAGATGCCCGAATGCAGACGCCAATCATGGAAAATCATAAAGTTAACACGGTTTGACTTTGTTTCCCCTGCGGGTCTGACCCCCGCCGAATGGGCGTATATATATCTGTGGCACTTTGAGTGCATAGTTTTCTCCATGTTCGTGTTACATGGGAGAGCCAGACCGCTCTGACGCGGCGTCTGAAGAAGCTCCGGCTTAGATGAGACTTATCATCTGGTAGGCCTGCGACCCAGGCTACCCCGTATAATTAAACGCCTATGAGGCTCCGGGCCCTCGTGCCGGGTTAACTATGTTCCTTGTGTGCCATAATTGACGCATTATGTATAACATATATGCTACGGCAAAGAACAATAATTCACACAAGAATATTGATTCAAGTAGGACCACGAGTGTCCGACGTGCTTAACCGCTACGGCTCTTATGAGCGTGACTTTGAACCCTTCCTAGTACCCGCACGACAAATTATAAGTTGCGCAACAGGAGTCGCTTGAAATTGTACATACTGTTTGTACACTACCTCTGGCTCTGCAGGGTTGGTAATTAGTTTTCAAATCGGTAGAATTCGCTGTAACCTCTGTAATATTTCGCACACGACCTCTGGCTCCGCCGATCTTGCTAAACTCTCGGTCAATACACTACGAGCCTACCCAACAAGTGAGTTGTCGTATCAGGTCCTGCCTAATTGCATGGTGTAGTGCATAGAAAACGTGGAGTTTTCTGAGTGCACTGGAAGTGAGCAGTACGAACTTGTGATGTACTGCGCACTGGAACGGAGCGACAGAAAATGCAGGTTTTCTAGGCGCGTAGCACCAAGCTAAAAGGCAGCGACCTGTGGGTCGCTCGTCATTCTCTCTCGAGTAACACTGAATGGCAATCTTGCCTTCCCCCCCCCGCCCTATGAACGATTGGTCTATGTCGAGGTTACTAACGCTTGGCGACTGGCCCCGATTTTGTATAGATGCGATAGCGCGAACACCAACGATACCCTTGTCGTGCAGGTTTGGTGAGGGAACAATGTACGTCCTCCCTTGGAGGTTGCGTCACCCCGGCGGAACGCCACACCATACAACTCCCTGTACATACAACCCCTTGAAATCCCCCGGACGATTTAGGATGTGGAGCGTGGGGAGCACGTGCGGAGGTTGAAGAGAAGGGAGACAGTACTACGAGTACGAGCTGGCTGGAGGTGGAGTCGTACTTGGAGTACTTATTTCGAAGTGGCCGGTACTGTAGTAGACCCGGAGACTGTTAACACAGTGGGACATTACTTGCCACCTAGATTCCTTCCTTTTCTTTAACCAATGCCCGTGTTCGGAAGCATACGGTTTGGTTACAAGAAAAACTAGATGAGCACGGACAGGGAAAGTGGGAGGGGAAACAAAAGGGCAAGAGTGACAAGAGGATCACGGAATCCAAAGCACGGCAAAAGGAAAGCACTACATTGTGCACAAACCTAGCAGATTGAACTAAGGAAACTCCTAGGCCGCGCCGAGAATGCAACACGTGGAGGCGACAAGCGGCGCCTCACGCGCCGCTCGAGGAAACACGAGGACGCTTGCGGCCCATGGCGCGGGTGAAGAGCGCCGTAGCAGGAGAAGGCATCCCGGCCGAGGAAGAAGCGGCCTCGACGCCGTCCGCAGCGGCGGACAAACCGCGCAAGACGTTGTCCGCGTGAGCAACATGGACGGCGAGAGAGACCTTTCGACGCCAGGAGGCCAACAACTTGCCCACATGCATCCCTTTAGATGTGGTTGCTTGCTTGGCTAGCTCCGTCAAGAAAGCCGTGGCGTGGCCGCCGTGAGTACCAAATTCCGTGACAACAAAGGGAATGAAACGGATGTCGGGCCGACTCCTCACCCCTTCGGAGTACTTCTCGAACTTGGTCTTCTCAGCACGGCGGAGAGCGACTTCGGGTGACGGGGGGCTAGAAACGCCGAACAAACCGGAAACCACGGCATCAAGGGCATGTTTTGAGCCTCGGATGCCGTTATAGTGCAAGACACCCACATCCGCGGGGAGACCGTCGTTGCCGTTGGGGAGTTGAACTAACATCGTGGGATCTGTGAGAACCTCGACGCCAACCCCGAGTGCGCCACGAACCTCGGAGATAATTTCCGCAAGGGCCGTCACTAACCAAGAATGAGCGGTGTGGACCGAAGCATCTCCGCCGCATCGAGCCAAATGGTCCGCGAAAGCAATGGCCCACGCATCGTCCGACATGTCTACACCCGCCGACGACAACGCACCCCGCATAGCTTGAACCGAGAGATGGCAAGAAGCACAAGCAGTGGGGGAGCGTAGAGTAGAGAGGATGCGGGATGAGGGTAGGCCGAAGATGCGACAGACCGCGACGCGGGAAACTGCGTCGTAGTGCTCAGGGAACTTGTCGCGGAGCTCGCCCAAGCGACCGGAAGTAGGCGGGTCCGAAGCCAAAAACGCAAGGGCGCCGTGGCCGAGACGAGATACAAAACGCCTAGACTCCGGCCGAGCGCGGTTGGAAAACGTGGGAGCGAGCTTCGCGAAGCGAAACAAGTTGACGCGCTCACTGATGTCCGCTTGTAGCTTTGGAAAGATGTCCGTGGCAAACGCCGAAAGGGGTACGAGCGAGGGTAGGCCATCAAGGGACCGAGAAGTCTGCTCGTTGTTTGATCGTGCTTCAGCTACGCAGCCTGCGCGAGCCACCGTTGGACGTTGCGGGGGGAGCATCGCTAAGACTGTGGTTATCAAGGGTTCAGACTCAGCGAGAGCGTGAGAACCCCACGCAACATCTAAGCGCGCCCACGACGAAGCGAGTTCTAACGACCACATGGGTGCGTTGTCGCCGTCGTCTCCGTCCGGTGTGCCGGGCCTTCGGGACACCGCTGTGGTCATAGCAGTCGCTAACCGTCCATACATGGTCGGCTCCATCGGAACATCGTCTTGGGAGTCCCCGCGCACGCGAGCATCTTGTGTTGTAAGGAAACGGATAGCTGAGCCCACTGCCAAACCGGCCGCTCCGACATGGGCCGCGTCCACCAAGGCAGCCAAGTCCCCCACCCCCATGCCTCCGAAACGTATAGGAAGAGACATCTCGGAGCGAGTGTTGCGGGGTAGGCTAGCTGCGGGAAGGCCCAATATCTCAGCCGCCACATCTAGGGTGGCATTGTCAGCGCGCTCGAGGAAGGTCACGACGGTGTCGCCGTAGCCCTCGCCCCTGCCAAGACCTCGGGGGGCTGTACGGGCAAAGTGTCCGAAGCGGCGGTTGCAATGTTGATGGATACGAAGCGCAGTGTGAGAGTGCCGGTGAGCCGCTAGACCCCTTAGACCCTCGCCGTAGGCCTCATACTTACTTAAGGCCGTTTCAAACACGTCCCGAGCAAAATACGGTGTACCCAATGGCCCTCCCAATACTTTCGTCCCTTCCGTGGAGACGTTTACTCCCCGCATGATGTGGCCGTTGGGTAAGTTGTCGAAAGCATCACCGACACCCAAAGGGGAATACAAGCAGTTTTTGCGGATGGTTACTGTGAGGCCGACGCTAGCATACGCCTCCGGCATAGCGTCGCCAATAGCCACGAGAGACGGAGGGGGTCCCAAGAAGTGAACATCGTCAGAATAACCGCAGACAACGGATTCGTTCGGGGCAATCGCAACCAATTGCTTGTATACCCTGGAGGCAACAATTGCGAAGAACATGGCCCCGAGGACGCAACCTTGATGGACTCCACGGGTACTCGGAATGCGCATGGCCGGGCCGTGAGCATTTGATGAGTCGTAAACGTACAAGGTAGATGGATGGCCATACAACATAGTAGCGACACGGAGCAACGGTCGAAGCGCGGGATTTGCTGACAACTCCTCAAACAAGGGACGCCGCAGGAACTCGTTGAACGCGTTGGATGCGTCGCCTTGCATGTCCGCCCAGTCCGGTGAAGCGTCAAGCGCGGCTCGAACCATGAATTGTACGATCTCAACCCCGCCGCGAACGCCGACGCCAAATTGGTGCCGAGCAGCCAACCATTGAGACACTTCGTCACCAATTACGGCGAGAAGCGCGCGATTCGCGAAACGAACTAAAACGGAGCCAATTCCAATCGGGCGCAACGTCCCCTTTTGGTCGCGAAGTTCTTGCTCTTGTGCGCGTCGTTGTTCGGGATCGAGCTTGTCTAGCGGGATAAGTGTGGCAGAGGCAAGGAATGAAGCAACGCCGGGTGGAACCTCTGCATTCACGATGGCTTCGGCTAAACCGGTGAGGGTGCAAGGGGAACCCAACGCGCGAATAGTTTCAAACCTCCAACCGTCAACGTAAGGACTAGATTTTGGAGGGCATCTAGCAACGACCTCCATAATATCGACTTCCGAAGCGCGGAGTTTGATACGAGGGAGGGAGAAGGGATCCGGCAACACGTCCGCGAGGTCGTCATCGTCTTGTGGGTGCAACCGTGATAATTCCTCGTGCACCCCACGACCACTTGCAACGGGGTTGGAGCTTAGGGCCTCCATAGCACGGCGGTCCTCCCCAACCGCAGCTAGACTAGCCGCCCGGTTGGCGACCTTGGCCGAGACGCCGTTATGGAAGGGTTTCGAAGGGGAGATGGGGTCGGTACCGGCCCTCGAAAGTGAGGTAGGTGGCGGTGCCCGCCCATTGGTAAGGGATGCGTGGGCGCGAGCGGCGGAAAACAATGTATCAAGATCTCCTGACGCCCAATGGGCTAAGCGGTTGTCACGGTAATCGGCGACCGGGTCAGGGGGCATATGCCCCGCAGAAGTGAAATCAGCCATGGGGCGCAAAACTAAGCGCGGGAATAAAAGCAACGCCGCCCAAGCCGCTTCCGCGGAAGCCCCTTGGGTGGCCCTACCGCGGAAAGACAAAACGCAACCGACGAGCTCCTCGAAGACCGGCTTGACGAGGCGTACCACCGAAGGGGGGACGCCGTTCGAGGACGTACTAGATCGGAAAGAAAGGAGGTAGGACTCGAAGAAGGCTTTAGAGTTCTCCCCGCCAGTGGCCCCATGATCAAGGCACCATTGGACGGCGGGGGGCAAGGACTGGGGATGCGGCGGGAACGGCCGACCACGCGGGAGCGAAGCACCGCATGCCGGCTGTTGGGATGGCGTAGTATTGCGGTGAGAGCAGGAATGTAGGTGTCTACTAAGGCCACCGCTCCGAAAGTATCGTCCGCAAAAAGTGCACGGCGCGAGAAGGTGGCGATCGGCATCCACAACTGGGCAATTGTCGGGCGCAAAAGTGCACGTTGTCGCGGGGGAGTTTAGATGGGCGCATAGAGCTTGAAGGGTCGGGAACGACGCGGAGCAACTAACGCACCTCAAGGGAGCGGGGGGTAAAAACCTAGACGGTGTATGTCCAGGTCGTAAGGCATGCGAAGGCGCTTGAGCGTTAGTAGGTGATGATGTCGGAAGGTCACCCGGAGCGGGGGCCATAGGGCATGACCTTGCCCCGCCGCCGGGCGACCGGCCTAGAGGTGGCGGTGGAGGACGCCGATGACTATGTCCCGGCCGGGTCGCCGCGGCGGACACTCCGGGGTGGCACGTGTGTCGCGTCCTAATATAAGTAGAACACGCGGGGTCGAAGAAGGGGGGGGGGTATGTGGCTTGGAGTATACCGGAAGTCGCCCGAGGTGGCGCTGTGGCGTGCCTTGGAGGGAAGATTCGCCGCCGACGTGGTGGGCTCCTCGATGCCGGTCCGTCGCGCCTCTAACCTCGCGTTGCTTGTAGTGGGGAGCCTTGGAGCCCGCGATGGAGATGCTCAAGAAAAGAGCAAAGAAGCTATTTGGTACCCGTGTACCAACCACCACAAGAGTCGGAAGGCAACTCCGTCGTACAACGCCGTATCGTAGCGGGGCGCCAAGCGATAAAGGATTACCTTGCAAATAGCGGGCTCCGAGTACGCGTAGCGATTAGAATGAACTTAGAGCAGTACCGAAGTTGTAGTACCTGTACAGTGATAGCGATGACGCGTGCCGATGCCTTGAGCCTTGCTGAAAGGGATGACCACGCGCGGGCGAAAGTTGTAGCGATACCGGTAGCGGCCAAGGGTCTCGAGGATGCCGATAATAGGCGCGGTACGGGCAGTTGTACCCGGTCGCGGTTCGAGCGACGAATAAAAGATCCCGGGAGGGTCACGCTGGCGGTGGAACAAATAAAACGCACCGGAGCCGCCGACGGCGAGTGACCGCCGACGATAGAAAGGAGAACTTTATGTGTAGGTACCGCACGATGTCACAACGTATGAGAGCGCTGAGACAAAAGCAAACACGAATAGGCGGGCATGCGTCACGCTCACCGCTACCAAGTTCCGTGCTCGCGGGCTCCCGACCCAAGCTCAGCCGCACATGCGCATGCGGTGGCGGCGGTACTTCCGGGGAAAAACCCTAAACCCTAAAAAAACTTCGGACCACCTCGGTCAGTACACTCTGAGCCTACCCCGTGCCACCGCAGCAACAGAGCAAATTCGCGAAAACTGAATACAAAAGTAGGTCTTCACCACCTACCCCACCACCACCTCAGCCTCAGTAGGTCCATTGTACGACCGTCAGTCCTTGACAAGAGGCTCTCCAATTACTTGGCCTTTACCAACTTGCAGTCGTTCTTTACACCGCACATCCTCGTGGCGGCGCGTCTCGGCGTCTGCCTCTGCGGCGTCACGGGTGTGCAGCCGTCCTGGATGACTTCCTCGGATGAGGAGCGGCAGCAGCGGCGAGACGAGTTAGATGAGCTGTGCACTGGATATAAAAGCAGCAAGTTTCCGTCTTGTCCCGAGGTTGAACCGCGGGAGCTTTGGGAGAGTATGAACGCCAGCGACACCACCAGCGAAGGGAAAAAGTTTGTGATCGTGGACACGCGGAGGGAGGAGGAGCACAAAGTAAGCTTGGATTTGGGGTTTACTGTTCAGTGTATTTAGCGACAAACAGCTTATTCTTTCCGCAAGCCGCTGTCAGAGCTCAGGCTCTCTGAAACGCTCGCGGCGAAGTGTCAGTCGTTTCTCGATAGGATAGAAAATCCCTACAACGTCGACAATAGGTGACGAAGTGCCCGCCATCGTCGCTGTGATCACACTACAGGTGTCGATGCTGCCAGGCAGCGTGACTCAGCGCGAGTTCGAAGCGCGGAGGGAGGCACACTCCAACTCCACAGTATACTGTTACTGGTAAGAAAGCATGAATATGTCTCCTACGCCTGGCACTGCCACCTGGACTTTGCTTGTTGTCACCTCTCAGCGTTATAGTACAGTTTTAAACGGAATTTACGCCCCACTTTCGTCGAGACGGGCGCGTGGCGCCCGTTGCCAACGTATTGTATTCTGTTGCTACTGCTGGCGCAGCACGGTGGGCTATCGTAGCGGCATTTACGCAGATAAACTTCGCCGGGAGGGGCTGGAGGCAGTCAACCTGCGCGGAAGCATCGTCGCATGGGTGAGACGCTCGAAACCGCTGCTGCCACGTCCCTGCACAGAGCTTCCCGACTTTGTCCAGCACCAGTATTTATTGCAAAGATGAAAGTTACAATTTATTTGCACTCGCCGTATATTTTTTCTTGTGATGTGGAACGTGCGGGTAGTATGCTTATAATGTTAGATAAGAGGCAGTGCGTAGGTTTGTCGCTTTGTCGCCGGGACGTCACCGTGAGGGGCCCTAACGACAGTTGATGTCGCATCATGCCTTACGATGCGCGCTTTTGGCCTCGCAGACGCAGGAAGGGCTGCCGCTGGTGAAGCGCGAGCACGACGGGACGGAAACGCAGACGAAGCAGGTGCTCGAGAGAAACAACAGTGTTCGATTCGTTACTTCCAAAAATACGCTCACTATATCTTAGGATAGTTTGTCAAACTTATATATATTATTGCGTAGGAAGTTCGCACTAGTACACTTCGGCAGCGACGCCTCGTTCTGCCCCCAACTCCACAAGCTACCCATCCTCTACGCCCCTCGACTCAAACGTAGCATCAGCCGTGCTCATGCAGCCACTCAACGCCAAAAGGGGTGCCGTTGCGAACAGGTGCACGCGTTCGGGAAACAGTGGGCGCACCTCTGCGGCGCCGACTACTCCGCCGTTTACTTCCACCACCCTATCGTAAAGTACGTACCCCCCGCACGCACCTCCCTCATCGCTACCTTCCGGCCCTACCCGCCTGCCACCCCCCCCACCTGACTACCTAAGCAAAACGTCCGTGCGTCGTCCTGCAGAGCTGTTGGTCAGATGTTCGGTGGGCTCTGGTGACGATCGCCGACAATCTGACGAGCACACCCTGTATCGCTGCCTCAACTGCATTAACCGCTACTGACGAGAGGCGGAGATCAGCCAGGGGTGCAGACGACCCCTTGCGCAGATTGAGAGAAGGCGCCTTTGTGCATCCGCTGCGCTTTGATAGTTTTGTGCATAACAACGTCAACAGCGACGGGCACTCGTCGGAATTATTCAGTTAGTTAATTCACAATCGTCGCTGTTCTGATATATCTCAGCTGTGACAGCTACCAGTACCGCCCCTTAGCCACAGTCACGCCTCTATGCTGCCGTGCAAACTCCATTCCTCCCTTTTCCTCCTCCCGGTCATCCCTTTCTCCGCCCCCCGCCCCTCTTTTGCACCGCCAAATCCGATTTCCGCGCGAGCAGGGCGCACTCGCGCTTGAGACGAGCGTTGCGCACAAAACTGCGCATCGTCCGAAAGTGTGCCGACATTGCGCCCTCCAAGTCTGTTTGAAAGCGAAGGGCAGAGCAGTTCGACGGTCAGTAGTCAGTAACGTCACGGCGACGACATCCCCCCCCCCCCCTCCCCCCAAAAATGACATTCACAAAAGTAACCGTCTCCGAAGCGGAAGAAATCACGAGTAAAAGCACAGACGTCTAAAATACACAGCCACCACACCAAAACAATCTTCAAAAACTGGGAGCAGAAATACAGAACTTCGCTACCAATTAACCCATTAGATGTATCACACACACACACACACACACACACACATACACTCACACACACACAAAGTCGTCCCCCCATGCCACAAACACAAAGACCACATTCACATAAACTTCATCCATAGCACCAAAAATTCAATATAATCCAAACTCAAACAATACACACATATGCACAGACATATCCACACATTCACACACACACACACACACATACAGAGATAGAGAGATAGAGAGAGACACACACACACACACACAAAAACACACACACACACACACATTAAGTCGTCCTCCCATGCCACATCCACAAATGCCCCTCGAAACAAATACTCCACCAAAAGTCAAAAAAAAATTTGCTTAAACTGCAAAATCTTTATTTCCGCACACACGCATACGCTTTCCAAAACACATAATATTTCACAAAACGTAACTTAAAAGGAAAAAATCGACCTAAAAGTCAAGCGCGCGCACACACACACACACACACACACTCCTTCTGGATCTAAATCTTATCCAACGGCATTTAAAAATAGAAATCAATGAAGCGCAGCCCTACATAATGCACACACACATGCGCGCACACCTTTTGCATCTTCCTCGACGCCCTCCGCTGACATCTCCGGAATCCCTTCCCAAGCGGCGGCTGCCATCGGAGCGCGCTTGCGCTTGTTCCCCGTCGCCGGCGGCTGCGGCGGAGGGTGAAACAGTCCGCTGTGCGACGACAGCTCCGCCGCAATCTGCGATGCGCCCCTTTCGCAGCGACACAGCACATCGCCATCGCCGACACTCAGTTCGACGGCACAGCCGAAAGCCCCATCACTCGACCTCAACCTCATTCTGCCGCATAACTGCTTCCTCTGTCTTGTCCGTAATAGTTGTCGTCAGCTCGTAAGGAAGTTTCTGTGGGGCGCCTCATATTATTCACTTTCGGTTTTGGCTATTTCTGAGTCGATGCCATAATTTTGTTATATAAAGAAAGGTGCCTACATCATTCTGAGTTAAACCGCCTAATAAAATGGAGAATGTTGCCGCACTGTACGTACATTAACGAACTAAAGTACTGAGCCTGGGGACTCGTAAAGTTTAATTACAAGTAACGGAAAAATAGCAAAAGAATAAAGCAGCTGAGTAAATAATGCGACTGTTAATCGAACATGATATTCCCAACTGAACGGGAGTGCGGCGACTTTGGGGTACGGAACTTGTTGGTTGTCCTCTGACGAGCAAGCGACTTTTGAGCCCGCTCGCGTAAATAAAGATGATATCAACACATACCACCATACCACATGCCCAGCCCTCCCACCCATGTCATGCCATGGAGCGAGGTCTTAGTATAAAGTTTCCAGGTAGTTTTGGACCGGCTTTGACAGACGGTGTGCGAAGAAGTTAGATGCAAAGGGAGGGGAGGAGATGAAATGGGCGCACCTTGCGCCCGCGATGGACGGCGGCAGGCTGACCTCCCCACCCTGCCCCATCCGCGCCACACCAATGGCGGTGCGAGCCACCTACACATCACCAACACGAGAGGGTGTCAGGCACGATCCCAAAAGCCACATTCGTGGATCGGGACACACTCGTGTCATTTCTCCTCCTCTCCCTCATCACAATAGGAGTGAGACCGCCTCAATCAACCGTCGCACCAAATCGGGGAGGCCATCACGAGACAGTGGCCAGCTTGGACTGACATGTTGTAATTCGATTTCAATTTCTCTGAAACTGGGGAGAGTTGGTGGAGAGGTGGAGAAGGCACCTCGGGGTGGATGTGTTTGGTGAGCAGTGCCAGCTCCCATAGTGGCGTCCCCATCCACCCCCCCACCGCGGGGTCCTCCTCCTCCGCGTCCCCCCACCCCCGCGCCACCAGCCCCGTCCGCACCGTCCCCCCCTCCAACATCCCGCGCAGCTTGAAGTGCTTCCGCAGCATCCGGCCCGCCGCGGCGAGGTACCCCATCGCCTGCCCCGACTCCACACCCGCCGCCACCTGCAACATCCGTTTCACGAAGCTCGACAGCCGAGTGATGTCCGTCGATTTGGGCTCCACCACGCCGCGCTCCAACGCCTGCACGACAAAGGACACGGAGACAAAGCAAAATTTACAAACATGTTATCAAATTAAACACAACGTCCGCGGCCATATTATTGCGTTTGGTTGGGATATCTTTGATTGTGTGTCTAATTTTCTTGCCCTTATACACAATATGTAATTACTATGCTAGAATGTTACTCTGTTATTTGGCGGTAACACGGGCGATAAGTGAAGACGTCACATGGGCACGTGGCAGAGGAAAATGTTATGTATCCAAAACAGATAACAGGCTAAAGGCAATGGCTCTACAAGTCAGCTAAAATGATTATTAGTATTCGAACTTGTTCAATTACGGGTAAATTCCGAAGGCAATGGTGGTAATAATGACACACTTACTACTAACCCCCCACAATCCCCTACCGTGCCTCTCCTTGCGACTTCAAAACATTGTGAAAATTTAATACGCAAAAAATTAGCAAAATTTCACACAGAATTACTTTTGCAACGAATTATCCTCATAAATAGGTATTCCTCATAAATAAGAATTCTCCTCATAAGTCAAGGCCGATTTCGAGTATAATTTATTCGAACTCTGCAAAACGAGTACTTGGCAATGCATCAACGCCGGATAACTGAAACAAGAGGACTAAACCAAACAGGTATACGAATTGCACCGAATGCCTTTGCAACACCTCAACGGTCGATTTGAAAGGGGGGGGTCGCGCTTTATCAATATCACCACCGCAACTTTTGGCTCGCGTGCGGGCCACGCTAAGCCTGGGAATTTAGGGTTTTGGGCGCTCATTGTTTGAAGATGGACCGCAGACGATTCCTGGGCGGGGAGCTCCTGGCGTGTGGGAACCACGCAAAATAAAATGCGCTCGCGATGGTGTCCTCGCAATAGTGAGTGGGACGGACCTCGCACAGTAGTTGTAATTGAGGGAATGTGTATTTAGTTTAGAAAGAGCACAAATCACCGATCACATCGTTCGGGCGCAACAGCGAGCGCGGCTACGGATCCACCGCCCCACGCAACGAAAACCACTAAACACATGTTTCCATGAACGATGACATACCCAGGTAGGATGTGGAAACCTGCCCGTAGGTTGAAATGGTTGAAGACTAGTTTAATATATTTTTAGGCTTTTTATAGTACGAAAATTGTTTAAGTTAAATACAAAAAATAGTTTAAAGTAGATAATACATATACTACATAAAACTCCGACCTGGCCGGCGCGTACTTTAGCTAGAGCCACACAGCGATACATCCCTGCACCATTGAAAGTACTGCCACACTCGAAAAATGTTTGCTTCCAATCATACATGCCAAAGCATAACAGGAATAAATGTAAAAAACACATCTTGGCCACGACGGACACAGAAATCCACGACAACAGCATAACCTCAACAGCTCCTCACAGGTTTTGGTTTGGTGGTAGGGGAGACAGCAATGCGCATCCAATGCGCATAAGATAAGAAACCAGCGATGTGGCACAGCGCAATGTGCAAAATTAGTGCGCGTATGATGCTTTCGACTTGACGTCTTGTCACATGCCACCATCCACGAGACGAAGTAGCTCGGATATTTATTCTGGTCTAAATGTATGTTGAGTGACTCACTGCATCATGGTGCGTATGCTTACGATAGATATTCTGGCACTGAATATCGATAACCGCATCGCGTGCTCTCCGCGATCAAATGTCACATTGCATCTGTGGCAGAAGTTGTTGCGTAGCAGTGAGAAAACTAGACAATCCTTGGCCAACACCTACCAGTAGCACAAGGTGCCCGAGCGTCACAATGCCACACATAACATTATGTATTTGCTATTTTGGGCTTATGATATAGCGCGTAAGCTTTGTTGCATAGCTGTGGCGATGTCATGTATCGTCATTGTCTCAGGCACGATTATACTTCTATGTCTGACATTTCGCAACATCATTTTAACGATGAATGCACCGCAAAATAATGCGTCTGCAAATCGACGGTGACACAGTTGCATGAGGTACGGACAGTGCATCTTTTGGGAACATGTACCAAAAACAAATATCAGGAAAATATAGGAACATAAATGTAAACAGGAAAATGTGGGCAGGAAAATGTATGAAACATAACAGAGAAATATAAGGGAAAATATTAAGACACATCAAGAAATAGGCAGAGCCTAAACAGGCGAAAGCAATTAGGGTTTATTCATACTGATTCCATGCACCTTCCATCGTTCACTTCTGTCATCAAACTCATTGCTTTGTGAAGTTAAACCCCGAGATGTTGCTCGGAAGACGGTACGTTTAGTTTTAAGCAGTTTTGAACCAGTTAATAACTTCGACGTGCAATCTAGTTTAACACAATGCACGCCGGGTATCATGTGCGATGTAGGTAGTGGGAGGAGGTAGTGACACCGCAATTGTTCGGCTCTTGCTAAACACGACTCCATTTAAATGCGGAAAATCCCCAGCAGAAATGCTGCGCAAATCCAGCAATACAGTCACCGCCATAAAGTCTGAGTAATATTTTAGTAGTGAGAGACAAGCAAAACTTTGGATGTTATCGAACTTTGAAATATTTAGGGTTTTCATTAGGGTCGTAGCTTGAGTCGCAATTCACAACATGCATTTACATCTGGTCTCAAGAAAGGGAAAGGGAAGGAGGCGGAGGTGACCTTGAGCATCATGAGCCCCGTGTCGCGCTCCGCGAGCTGCAGCGCCTGTGCGCCCGGCCCGCTTCCCGATGGCAACGGAGCACCGCTGTCGTCGTCGAGCGCCAACGGGGCGAAGGGCATGTCGAGGAGGGCACGGTAGAGGGAGCAGTGGAAGGCGTGGTGGTCCACCATCAGAGAGGCGCCCTGTCCGGTCAGGATGCCGCTTATGGCGTGCAGCGCGCGCGCTCGTAGCGAGGTCGGAAGTTGGCCGGCGGCGGCGAGGGATCCGAGGCAGGAAAGGAGATCGCCGAAAAACTCGACGCCCATAAAATGAGCAAACTTTTCGATGCCCGCCAACGTCGCCTCCAACAGCGGCCATCGCTTGGCGGACTCCGCCACGCCCAGCGGTCCGACGCGCTGCCAGCGACGAGAACAAAAAAATGGGGCAACACTAGGGTTATGTAGGGCTTACCGAACCCAACACAACTTCGATAAAATTAGGTGGTTTGATATTGGGTAGTGCTTTTCAGGAAGGCAGTGCTGATGCTGTGGCATGCCTTCCTGTTCCTCGGGCTTAGGGTTTTTTCTTCCTTTCTTTCTTTTTCTTGCTTGGTGGCCTCCACTGCTTTTTCTTGTAAGAAAATTTTATATTGGGTAGTCGAATTGGGTAGTCGATATAATAATCCCCAACTATTAGGTCCTGAGGGGCTTGAGCATTTGATTAGGGTTTTAATACTACTTGGGGTTTGGTGAATATTCATATTAGGTTTTTGCTTCGTTTCGAGTTGGCCATAGCACATCGACCATGGTAAAGGGTGAAACCATAAAATGAAAGACACAAACATTTACACACACACACACACACACACCCGGAATACCGAGGCTAATCCGGACTCGGGGCCATTTCGATGAGGGGTTGGCAGGTGATAAAGGGTTGTGTGTAGGGTTTAGATTTGATTTGATGGATTGATATTTTTAGGTGCTTAGGAATTAATTCAAAGCATTACGCTTTCCAGGCTCTCTATTGTAATGCTAGCTTTATACATTAACGGAGCTGCACAGGGTTCCACAGCAGCAATGGTAGTACATGGCATGCAGTGCAAGCGAGAGAGAAGGGGGGGGGGGGTCCCTCACCGCCTGCCCCCCGCCCGCCTGCATCCCCGCAAGGCTGCCCTCGACGGTTTTGAGGACGCGGAAAAAGAGCTCAAAGAGCGCGTCCAGCATGCGACTCTGCAGCCTCACGCGCAACCGGACGTCCAGCTGCCCGGATGACTGCGGACACAAACGAAACAAAGCCGCGGCAGGTGTGGGGTGAGACAGGGGAGCGGGAGGGGGCTGATTTTGGGGTAGGGACAAAAGCAATAGGTGGTTCACATCAAGGACCCAATGTCGTTGGAACACAAACCACATTAACCACACAAGGACACAACATATGTAACCGTCAGACTTCATCTTTTCAGATATTCACACACGTTCACCCCCCCCCCCCCCCACCTTCCCCCTTCCACACACATACACCCACGTACGCAGACACACCGCCCCTCCAACGCTCACACACACACACACACACACACACACATACACGCTTACACAAACATACACGTACGAATATACTGATACACTTTCAACCCCCCAAACACACACACACACACACACACACACACACACACTTTTTCCGCCCCACACTTCATCGCTGAAAGAAAATTAGTCGATGCTCGCTGTCGACCCCAACGCGCAAGGCCCCACCCACAGCGTGCTTCATAAAAAACACACATCTAAACCCGGCACACCGAACACTCCGCCACCTTTCCCCCAAACCCGCCGCTCATGACAGCAAAGTGCCCCTCACCTCCCGAAAGTCCTTCTCCAGCTGCCGCTCCTCCTCCGTCTTCCCCTTCTTCTTCTTCCCCTTTTTAATTTTCCCACCCTTGGCGTCCGCCTTCAGCCGCTCAAGCTCCTCTCGGCTCACCTGCCAAACCAAAGACGACCGCAGCCACCGCGTCAAATCCGCACACAAACTCACGGGCACTATCACACGTACCGAACACGGCAGGGACAACGCGACAGCTAGTTCATAGACAGACGGGGGAATCGGGGTGCAGGTCAGAGAATTTGTGCGGGTGTGATGGGAAGCGAGGGCGTGGGTTTTGAAAGGAGAGAAGAGGTGGAGTGACATGACATGGTGGGAAGAATGCTGGGGTGGAGTTGGACGAGTACACTAGGTGCACTCGCTTCTTGAACTCTTGGTGAGCAAGCCAACCCCGCTATGCCCCGATATTGTTTCTTTGTCAGCTATTTGTGGGAAGATAATTCGATGTCTTGTTTGGTGCTTATCTCTGCATTTGTCTGCGTGCTTTGTGTTCAGTCTGCCTTGTTGCTGCGAATGGACGTGCCTTGTACTTACGTTGTTTGAGTTCTTTGGCGTTTGGTCAGTGGTGAAGGAGAGGAGGAGAGGGAGGGGAAGGTGGAGGGGCTCGGTCGTTAATTAAGGGGTACTACAGGGCGGCAGGTACAGCAATTTGAATTTGCTGCAAAGGCTGTGCGTATTTGCAGCGCTTGACCACCCGGCAGAAGATTTAAAACCGTATTACACTTTTCGAATTGTTTCCTCCGATATCACGACCCCATAATTGTCAATCCCCTCGAGAGCCAAATGATGCCAAAAGCGACGGCTTGACCGTGTCCCGCGACACCTCTCCGCACAAGTCTTTTACGTCCTTTGTCATTGTCACACGAGTGACATGACATGGTGAGAGGGGGGGCGGAGGGGGATGGGAGGGGATGGGAAGAGAGTGGGGTGGATGTGGGGTGGGTGTATGTGGTTCCCTGGATGAAGTTGAGGGGCGTTGGGAGGGGTGGTTGCAGGAGTACCTCATTGACTCGGATCTGCAGCAGCGCCCAGGCGAGGTCGGGCGGGCACCGACACTTGCGCCTCTTCACCAGGTCCGCCACCAACTGCACCGCCTCCATCGCGATCTGCCCCTCCCGGTCACCCTGCGAGCAGCGGAACCCATGTGGTCAAGCAGCAAGCCGGAGGGAAGAAGACGGGGGAAAGGGAATGTGTTGCCACAGCTCACCAACTCGCCCTGCTCTTCCACGTAAACCCTAATTAAGTGACTCACCTCCTACGATACTGACCAATAGTCACCTCCTTCACGCAGTTATCACGATCAAGATCGCTAAACATACGGACGCAATGCAGCGCTCGCACCAAACCCAACACCGTGACTTACTTATCCACCATCAGGCCGGGCCCGTAAAGCTAGCCGCGTGGGCTAGGTTATGAGTAGGGTTAACTGCAAAGGCTCGACATGAAGTATTGCTCGCACACGACACGGGTCGCGACGAGTGAGGCGGTGGGCTGGATGCGCATCAACTATGGGAGGAAAGATGAAAAGAGAGGGGGGGAGGGAGGGAGGGAGGGGGGGGCTCACCTGCACAAGTCCCGCGAGTGCGCTGGCCGCGGGCTCCCGTATGCCTGGGCTGCGGTCGGCCATGCGAGGCACCAGCGCATTCAGGAGGTCGCTGGCGTAATTGAAGTAAAACTTGGCCTGTGGAAAGATGGGGGAGAGGAGGTGCAATGCGGAGAAGGTCCGTAACTGAGAACACCCCTTTGTTTGTGACAGGCTGACGGAGAGGAAGGCCACAACAGTGAAACAATAAATAACGTTCTTCAAAACATGCGCGACGACGTGGAGAGTTCGAGGACGTATCTGCGACGACGACGGCTCGGTTCACAATGTTTCTTACAACCCACTTAAATCAAAAAAGGTGGCGCCCTGTTCCGCTCCCTCGGGCTTTGTTCTTTATTGTTCATGTTTTAGTTTCATTTTCTTCATTATCGTGTTCTGGATCAGGCGAGGGGGCAATTCGACAGTTTGCGATATAGCGAACGAGCTATCCTCGTGTTTTAGGTCTACCACGAGGGCCAAGATCAAGTAGGAGCGCCTCAAGTCATGCACGTTGTATGAGCGATCGTTACCCAATGCTTTTAGTAGAGCAGCGGGTGGGGGCACACCTCCAACAGCCCCGACATACACTTCACCGCCACCTGCGCCGCCTGCAGTGTGGACTCCCCCTTCTTTGCGACCTGGGTGGGACAGGCAAGGGGTGGGAGCCTGCTGTCATGTAATGTCCAGGTCTTCGGCAAGAGAAGCCAACGGCAGAGTGGCACAATAAAACCGTACCTCAAAGTGAATCGGCACAAAACCGAAAGGCATAAAAAGGGATGTCGATCGAAATGAAAAACACTGAATACGGCAACGTGAAAAAGATGGAAGATAAACGAATGAAATAACAGTAAAACATTACAATAAAGAACGGATAAACGGAATAAAAATAAAACGTTTTTCGAATGAAAGGGCAAGAAAACAGAACACACACGACATCATCAAAACAAAGAAAGTAAGAAAGAAAACACAAAATAAATAAATGTAAAACAGACAGAACTGACCGAGGGAAAGTAGATTACACGCATGGCAGGAGAAGAAAAAGATAAAGGAATATTTGGCTGGCTATGGGCATGCGTTTGAAAAGAATAGAGTTGCAGCAGTGACAGGGTCTGAATGTAGTCTGTGTGGGCACAACGACCGAGGCATCATAACAGGGAAACAGGAGTGGATATGGGATGGCGAGTGTGTGTGTATGTGTGTGTGTGTGTGTGTGTGTATGTGTGTGTGTGCGTGCGCGACAGAATAGAGTGAGAGAAGGGTAGTAAGGGAGAGACAGGAAGGGGTTTTGAGTCACACCTGAAGTAGGAGTTTGAGGTAGGCTTGGTAGGCGCGCAGGAGACCGCTCTCAAACTGTCG
Source organism: Tetraselmis chui (assembly GCA_026401115.1). Lineage (NCBI taxonomy): Eukaryota > Viridiplantae > Chlorophyta > Chlorodendrophyceae > Chlorodendrales > Chlorodendraceae > Tetraselmis > Tetraselmis chui. The sequence continues at coordinate 68,665 of JAPMLY010000614.1, forward strand.
CACGCGCGCCACTTCCTTGGACACCACCACCGCCTCCTCCGCCGCGCTGGGAAGCCTGATGCGATACCCCGGCAGCACGTCCTTGAACACCTGAAGTAGGCTCAGCATGGACCAGCACGCCACCTGCAGGTCGTCGTCGCTGCAGAGAGCCAGGAGAGGCTTGAACTCCCCCAAACTCTTCTCCGGCTCAGCCAAAATCTGTCAACCCATTCCATCCCATACCGCAGCAGTGATGTCAGTCAGTCTTCCACCCACCTTGCAACACACATACACACACACACACACACACACACACACACACACACACACACACACAAGAACACACGCAAACAAAGAAATATATGCACAAACACGCAAACACACAAGCAACATGTACAATCACACGCACGCACGCACACTCAAACACAACACGTAAACAAACCGATACACACACCCCCACACACACGCACACGCACACTCCCCGCACACATAAACACACACGCACGCACACACTCACAAATACAGCCACAAACAAACAGATAGACTCACACACGCCCCCCCCCCCCCCCCCCACACACACACAAACGCACACACACACACACACACACACACACACACACACACACACACACTTGCAGCAGCCCCCCTTACCTTTGAGGCGGCACCCGCTATGGTGATCTTGCTGCGCTCCCGGTGCGCTGTTAGATCCTACACGTAACACATTCAAGTGTGATACCATACGTTTCAGAAACCCATCACAGTTTCATTCTCTGTGACGAGGTTCGCATAAACCCAATCCGGTATTCAACATATGCATGCAGAAATGCCAACAGTGGGACCCACCTGAAAGCTGAGTAGATCACGGCGGATTTGCTCCTTCATCATCGCAGGGCTAGGTTCCTCAGGTTCCCCTTTCTCCTCCACCTTCTCCTTCTTCCCCACTTCCGTCCCCTTCCCTTCACCTCCCTCCTCTTGATCCTCATCCTCCTCCCCTTCCTCCTCCTCACCATCATCATCATCATCATCATCATCACCACCATCCTCCTCTTCGCCCCCTTGCTCCCCACCCACGGCTTCGTCCATTTCAATCGCGATGCCTTGCACCTTTGGCAACTTGATGACAGCGGGAGGCCTACATGAAAGCACCCACCTCAATCATAGTGTAATAATGACCGCAGTGGTGGCTGCACAGCAGTAAAAAGTTGCTAGGTACGTGCATTGGGATATGAAATAGGACAATTGAGGGGGAAACGGGAGAAACAGCAGTAATGATACGTCCGCTTCGCACCTGTTCGCCTTCTCAAAAACGACCTGTCCGCCCTCAGTCTTGATGGGGAGCACCTGCCACACCGCCACACAGCTTCTAGAGTTAGAGGGCGGGGTTCCTCATGGATGTAGGGTATACCCAAAGAATAGTGATATGAGCGCACCGTTTTGTCGAGCTTCTTTTCTTTCACCACCGCTCGCGGCACCGCCTCGTAGCCCTAAGCATCGATAGTTGGGACGCACATGCAGCGAGATAAGCCATAACCGCCTCCACCTCGTGTCACGTCAACGCCCATCCTCTAGGTTGTGTGAGGAGGCCAGTGCATCCCTCCCCCACCCCCTCACCTGCAGGTCACCGTCGTCCGCGAGGTCGCGGCGTTGGTTGCCCTTCTGCTTCACTGCCTCCTCAATGGGCGCCTCCTCCATTGCCTTCTTCCGCTTCTTGACAGCCTGCACAGCCACTCACCTCAGCCCTTTCTCCAGATTACCTGCCCAGTTGGGTGCAAGTATGCGTGGTAGTCCCACCTTCAGGCTGTCCTCGTTGAAGTCGTCGGTGGCGAGGAAGCGCAGCGCGGAGGCCTGCGAGTTCACAAAGTCGATATCTTCGTCACTGATGTGCAGCTCCTCCGCCGCTGCTTCGTCGTCATGCGGCTCCGGGGGTGCAGGGTGCTGTAGAGGCGCGCGTCCGCCTCCGCCCTTCCGCTTCGTCCCCGTCGCCGATTTCCCCGCCGACTTCGCGACTCGACCGTCGCCCTTCGCCGGCTTCGCTTTCCGCGCGCCATCAGCGCCCTTCACCTTACCTCCCTTGTTTTTATTACCCATCGCACCACGCTGGGCACACAACTGTATACAACTGCAATTCAGTGACTAGTAGTGCAAGTCGTATCGCGGGTGTGCTTTCTCGTGTCGACGGCGCTGTCGGAGCAGTGCCGTCGGCTACAGCTGCGACTGTATCTCTCGCGCCGTCGACGAGAAAGCCGAGTCGTCCCGCCGCCGGCGATGACCTCGCCGCCGCCATCGTGTCCGGAACCGCGCTGGTAATTTGGGATGATAAATCCAATTACATCCGTGATATTGGTTATATTTATTCTGGTTTGATGGCGGAGCGGCGGTACCCGACAGGCATTTGGTAATATATCAGTCGAATTTTTTATGTTATTATAGTTGATCTGTGATGCGGGTATTAAGAAGTACTGGTATAATACAAAAAAATTGTACTGGCACCGGTACACGTACCAGTAGCATGATTTTAGTTTCTAGCTGGGGTACCGGTACCAGCCAGGTACCTGTAGCATTATTGGTCAGATTGATTTGAATCTAGAGGTTTGCATATCCAATATCATGTGTACGGGACAGTAACTCTAGCGGTTACTGTTACCGTTAATATCGGCGCGTCTCACCTGCAGGGCAACCACCTCGCCCGAAGCAGTTAGACGCAGCCAACGACCAACGACTTCCCCAACGGTCAGCTCTAGCTAGCCCGTGCCTTATAAGCCGTAGCTAGCCACGAGCCTAGGCACTCTCTGCTTTCGCGCTCAGCCAATCTAGGCTTCGCGCGAATGCAGTCTCGACTCTAGTAGTCGAGTAGGGTGTCAGTTTTACCTTTCGTCCCATGCGCACTCGAGCGTCACGCGACACTTCCCCTCGTTCAGCTACGCAGTTCCCCACTATGCAGCCTGAGCAGTCTACATCCGCAGCTGCGGCCGACCCTCACGCTACCACACTCGAACAACGCACAGCCGAACAGATTCGTACGGCGGTTTTGGCATCGGAACAACGCATTACTGAGCAGTTTTTGGCGGCTAACGCTGCCTTACTCGCTCAGCTTCGACAGCCGACAGCCACACCTGCTAGTACTGATCAACAGCAGTCCATTCCCACCGACGCGACCACAGCGACGGAGGGTGGTAAGGAGGCCCATGAGCCACCTATCGACCTGCTTGACGACGAACCCGACCCCTCTGCGGCCGACTTCGTCGACTTCACCTACTACGGCGAAGTCATCCCAGCCGGCCTCGAACGTCCCCCTCGCGACGTCGACGAGCCACGTCTGTGGACACTCACGGACGACACCGCCCGCTCTCTAAACGACAAACGCACCCAGGCAGCCTACGACGAGTACCTACACATCGGGTGCTATGCCTTCTTCGACAGCTGCGCCAACGCGGCAATTGGCGAGGCACTGGACACGCTGTCGCACGCAAATTGTAAGCAAGCTGACATCTTTGGCAAAACGTGCCCTAGAGTAAATGGAGAAAAGAGAAAAGAGAGTATGAGAGAAAAACAAACAAATTTCTTACAAGAAAAAGCAGTGGAGGCCACCAAGCAAAAAAAAAAAAAAAGGAGGAAAAAAACCTAAGCCCGAGGAACAGGAAGGCATGCCACAGCACCAGCACTGCCCTCCTGAAAAGCGTCGCGGAGATAAGAACCCAGAGTGCCATGAAGAGCAGCAGAAAGACGTTGCATGAATTCTCGTCGCACATCCCCCAAAAAACGCCGAAACGGAAGAGAAGTAGATCGACGAACAAAATGTTGCATACGGACATAACTGTCACAGCGCAAGGAACGAGAGTCAGCGGCCCCCATGCCAGGGAAGCGACGAACAGCCACCAAAATAGCCAAGCGATCGACCAACTCAGCCGCCATCGGCGCCAACCGGCCCCCATCCTCCATGGCGAAGGGGTAATAGTCATGGACCGACTGAACCGAAGGCGTGCCAAGCAAAGCGGAAGTGCGGAGGTCCGCATCAAGTTTGCCTTGCTGAGCTCCCAATGCAAGGCTGCCAGGGAGTGGAAGGCTGGTACGAGGAACGTTGGTGTTCGTGCGAGCACTTGTAACCGTCACATCAACAACAAGATGACGGTGCGGAGCCATGAAGTCCAACCAAACCACATCCCCAAAACGATCACGTGAAGCTCCCGACCGAATACGGCGGACCCGACATAAAGATGCTCGATACCGTCGACGAAGATCCATACCCGCGAGATTCTTAAGGGGCCTCATTGCACCGAGGGCATTTTCGAACATGAGTGGCGCGCTCCGCAGTCAGGCCAAGCACCCGGTGGGCTGCCATCGTATAGCAATCGGATGGCACCTTGAAACTGGACTCATGTGAAGCGAAAAAGACAGCCAAAGCCCCGCGACCCGTACCCGAAATCACCCTCATATAGTCCGGTGGGGAAGGTCTACATAACGCCAAGAGGTCAAGGTAGGCCCGGGCACGAAGAATGCGCGAAATGCCCCGTTGAATGTGGCCCCCAGAATCTTCCAAGCGAGTGAGAGCATCGGGAGTCGGAAGTTGTAGGCTAGTCACTTGGGCAGCGGGTGCCACCGCATTGTTGACCGTAGATACCACCAACTCGACATCGGGCCCGGCATAATCAGAAAGGTTTTGGTTCAGTGTGTTAGTCAACACCACAAGCTCCGATTCCGAAAACCCGCCCATAGTGGAGATAGAGTCGTACGAAATGCGCAATTGGACCGCCCACGGTCAAGTAGAAGTGGCAACATTCAGTAGTTCCTGTCGGATGAGACCGTACAACGGACCTAGCGACTCGGACTCGTAATCAATAATCAGGTTGGCGAGGGTCGCAGTGAATGAAGCATAGTGAGCAGGTTCGGCGTCAAGCTCGAGGGACGGTACATTAAGCCCCCCAAACTCCGCAGGGAGGGAGAGCTGTCGTTTAGCACAATTCAGTTGATCGAGTGTTTGTGCGTCCAAAGAAACGCCCAAGATTCGATAAGCTGCTGCACGAACGGCCCTATCTGCAGTAGCAAGGTACGGTCGGCAGATATCTGGGGGGAGGGTGCGGAGCAAGAAGCCATAGCGGCGTACCGCACACGTGATCATCAAGCAGAAAGCGGCGTGTGTCCCTCCGAAGTCCGACATAGGAAAGCATACGATCTTATCCAAGAGGAGTTCATGAGCCTCAACGGTGTCTTGCAGCCAAGAGTGAACATAGTTCTCGTTATGAGACGCTTGAGGGCCGTCTGCCATCGAGAAGTCCATCGCCAAAGGGGCTCCAAGGTTACTAGTACCCGTAACAACGGGGACCATCGCCCGTATCACCTCGACAAGTTCAAGGGCCGTATCCGGAGGTACCATGCACGAAGATTTGATTGGTTGAACATTCGAGCAGACTTTCCCCATTTCCTCCGTAGCCACCGTAATCACAGTCGGGACGAAAGGCGTTTTGATCAAATACTTGCCATCATCAGAAAAGGCTTGGATCGCCGCTGAATCCTTGCACCGTTCTCCAATATTCCGGAGGGGGGTGCTTATCGCCATGTTGAACAAAAGCGGGCTAAGAGGATCTCCTTTTCGGACACCCGTACGAGATTGAACCGTGCCGTGTAGGAGCGAAGCATCGTTGGGGTCGAAGTAATACACCGTGGAGTCCCGTGAATATATCATCGCAACCATCGGGATAATGGGATGCAAGTCAGGGTTCTTGTACAGCTCCGCAAGGAAACTCCGGCGGGAAATGGTGTTGAAGGCGTTTTCCAGGTCCAAGCTTAGAAGGCTGCAATAAGGAATAGCTTGTAGGCCAATGCGAGTGGTATGAATGGCTCGCTCGATACCCGCTTTGGTGAAAACCGATCGTTGTACAGGGCCCAGGTGGTTGGCCGCGACAGTCGCTATCCGCGCTATGGCGTGACAATGAGCTAACCGCGACAAAACGCTGCCAGCAGCCAACGGCCGGACTTTAGGAGCCTCACCTCGAAGGCGAGTGGCGTCGCGGTCAACCCCAGTTTGCTTGTGAAGAGCCCACCCGGTCGCACTCGCCAGAAAGTCCGCCGCAGCCTCGGGAATGTTTCCCGCCGAGTAGCGGTTAACCCACTTACGCCATGCCGGAACATTCAAGTCACGGACATGTTCCCATCGCCAACCATCAACGTGGGGGGCTGACAAGCGAGGTGCTTTTCTCAAGACAAGGAGCATAGACTCCTCCCATATTTTGAGGCTGTCACTGTCATCTAAATACGTGAGGGGTGGGCGCGCCGGGGGGGGCAAAGGGTCGGGGAGATCACAGTCTAGATGGGGAGTACCGGGAGGAGGATGCAACCGCTGAAGAGCAGCCAAAGCCGCGTCCGCGTCCTCCACCATTCCGAAGTCGGCTCCGTCTAGGGCCATCCGGGCCCGTCTCAACTGGCCAACTTCCACTAGCTCACGGGCCCGACGGAAGGCAGCACGGCGTCGGAGGTCACTTTCAGAGAGGCGAGTCGGTGGGTGGTGCTGCTCCCGTTGAGTGTTCTGGGCCCAGTGACTGCGAGAGCCCCCCCCACCCCGGCCCCGACCGCCGGGGCGTCTAGGCACAGAAGCTCCCGGGCACGCACGTGCAAGCTCACCTCCATCTCGAATATCACGTAGAAGGGTGTCAATGCCCGTGAGTCCGTCCTCTCCGGATGTAGAGAACCGGAGACGGACTTGACGTTGGACCAGGGAGCGGATGCGAGCACCGGCCGCCGCCGGGAACGGTCGGAGGAGGAGGCCGCCAAACAGGTGAATTGCCAAAAAAGCTCCAGCAGCCCGAGAGTCCGTTGAGGGAAGGGAGGTCGCATATTCGAGGGTGTGTTGTAGGGCAGAACGTAGGTCGTCTCTCGCTGTCGCACAAACCCCTCGGGCCGCAGTGACAGGTCTGAACTCAAGTAGACAAGCGACCGGGTCGTTGTCGGAGCACTATGAGGCAGGAGTAGCAGCCCGAGGGGGGGATCGGAGATCAGCCTCTCGGCGGAGTGCAGCGGCAGATGAGGGCATAAAAGCTTGTCCATGAGGTATCGGGGGTCCATCATGTGTAGGGGGGGGAGTGAGGGGGGTAAGCTCCGGTTCGGCCCGGGGTGGGGAAGGGAGTGGAGCCAAGGGGGGGAGGCCACCCCAAGCAGGGGGGGGGAGGGGTGACAGCTATTCCGAGGGGGCGTGGTCCAATGAGCGGCGGCCGGGAGCTGCCAGCATAGTCGTGAGGCAACATTGGAGAAACGGGAGCAGCCACACAGTGTAGGCATGGAGCGGTAAGAGGGCGGGCTTAAGTGGTAGATAGAAGGTGGTCGCCCGAGGCACAAAGGGAAAACAGTTAGACCCTGAAGCTCCAGCATGGGCACCAGCTGCAGCAACCGCAACTCGGCAGCTTTCAACAGCATCATCTCGCCGCCAACCAGCTCCAGCCCTCCGCCCCGCAGCAGAAGCACTCTGTCCATTGGCACCAGCAAATGCAGAACCGGCACCGTTGTCAATCCTCTGCCCACGGGCTGTGGCAGCATCGGCGAGTCGCTGACCGGCACTTGCGGGAGCACCACTAGCAACGCCATCACCTGCTGGATCTCTATGTCCAACAGCCCATGCCGCAGCAACCGGGCGCGGGCCAGCACATGTAGGTGCATGAGCACCACCCGCGGCCCTGCCACCAGGCACATGTCTGCGCCCACAAGCACCACCACCAACACTAGCAGCCCGGCGCGAGCGAGCTCCGGCAGCCGCAAGTCCCATACCGGTAGCAGTAGGAGCAGATGCAGCACCACTCGCCGCAGTCCTCTGCTCATGGACGCTGGTAGCAACGGCCGAGCGCCAACCACCACCAACGAGTGCCAAGGGGTCTCCGGCAGCACCATAGCCAGCTCTTTGCCCATTAGGACCACCACATGTAGCACCTTCACTACCGGCAGCAGCGGCACTACCAGCATCAGTTGCAGCAGCAACAACACCCCAAGTTGTAGCCCTTCGCACATCAGCAGCAGCGCGCTGTCCTCCAGTAGGAACGGTAATCTCCGCACTCCAACCAACACCACCACGTGTAGCACCATGAGCAGCTGCACCCTCCGTAGCAACACCAGTAACACCAACACCCCCAGATGCGGCTTTGCACACGCCATTCCCCCCAGCATCAGCCGACCGCCGACCAACAGCCGCAGCAGACGCAGCAGGGGCAACGGCGGCACCAACACGACCAATATCTCGACGTCCGCCGGCTGCTGCAGCAACAGCAGCTGCAGGTGTGCGCCGACCGGCACCAGCAACACCACCACCAGCAGCAGCGACGGCGGCACCAACACGACTAGTATCTCGACGTCCGCCGGCTGCTGCAACAACAGCAGCAGCAACCGTGCGCCGACCAGCACCACCACCACCAGCAACGGCGGCACCAGCACTACCAATGTCTCTACGTCCGCCGGATGCTGCAGGAACAACAGCATCTGTGCGCCGAACGGCACCAGCACCTGCAACAGCAACAACAACATCAGCACCAACACGACCAGTTTCTCGACGTCCGCCGGCTGCTGCAGCAACAGCAGCAGCAGCTGTGCGCCGACTAGCACCACCACCACCACCAGCAATAGGAGCAGCAGCAGCAATAGCAGCACCAGCACTACCAGTGTCTCTACGTCCGCCGGCTGCTGCAACAACAGCAACAGCAACCGTGCGCCGACCAGCACCACCCTCAGCAGCAGCAACAACGGCGGCACCAGCATTACAAGTGTCTCTATGTCCGGCAGCTGCTGCAGCAACAGCAGCAGCAGCCGTGCGCCGACCAGCACCACCACCATCAGCAGCGGCATCAACAGCAGCAACGGCGGAACCAACACTACCAGTGTCTCTACATCCGCCGGCTGCTGCAACAACAGCAGCAACAGCCGTGCGCCGACTAGCACCACCACCACCGTCAACAACAACAACAGCAGCTGTGCGCCGACCAGCACCACCCTCAGCAGCAGCAACAACAACAACGGCGGCACCAGCACTACAAGTGTCTCTATGTCCGGCAGCTGCTGAAGCAACAACAACAGTAGCCGTGCGCCGACCAGCACCACCTCCATCAGCAGCAGCAGTAGCAACGGCGGAACCAACACTACCAGTGTCTCTACGTTCGCCGGCTGCTGAAACAACAACAACAGCAGCCGTGCGCCGACCAGCACCACCCTCAGCAGCAACAGTAGCAGCAGCAACAACAGCGGCACTAGCACTACAAGTGTCTCTATGTCCGGCAGCTGCTGCAGCAACAGCATCAGCAGCCGTGCGCCGACCAGCACCACCACCGTCAGCACCAGCACCACCATCAGTAGCAACAACGGCGGAACCAACACTACCAGTGTCTCTACGTCCGCCGGTTGCTGCAGCAAGAGCAACAGCAGCTGTGCGCCGACCAGCCCCAACAGCAGCAGCACCAGCAGCAGCAACGGCGGCACCAACACTACCAGCGTCTCTATGGCAGGCGGCTGCTGCAGCAACAGCGGCAGCAGCTCTGCGCCGAAAGGCATCGGCAGCCTCCCTCGAACCACCGGCGGCAGGGGCAGCCCGCCGCCCACCAGCGGTAGCCCTAGCAGCCCGCCGCAGAGGAGCAGATTTTTCCGACCGACTCGTAAGCGGGCGACGGACGGCGCAAGTGGCGCGCACGACAGATGCCCAAGAGCCACCGAGGGGGGGTAGAGACAAAGCAGAGCGAAGAGGGCGTCGCGCATTGTGACGAGGAGTAGCGCGGCGCCCCGATGCGGAGGTACCGACAAGGGATGCGGGGGGGGGGGGCATCAGACGACGCACGGACCGTAGCACGGGCCCGACGAGCAGCAGAATCGCGACGGGGAGGTCCAGACGCGGAGGACCGGGCGAAAGGGGGAAGAGGAGAAAGGGAAGCCAGTCGGGACGACCCGGGAGCAAGACGCGAAGGCCGGTCAATGGCCCGGTCGTCGGCCATAACGAGGCCCCGGGAGCAGCGTTGATCGCTACAAACACGTAGAGCCACCCCCTCCCCAGCCTCCCCGCTACGAACATGGAGGAGGGAGGGAGGGTAAGGAGCAGGCGGGGGCGACCTGCCTGGGCGCCGACGAGGTCCTCCGCCGACGAGGTCCACAACTCCGGCTGGTGAATAAGGTCCACTCTAGGAGCGTTGTTATTCCTTATTTTCGTATGAGAGAAAAACGATGCTGCAGGTACGGTAATGGTACAAGTACGAGTACCGGTATAATGTTCTTATTGATTATACGTTCTTCTGCCCTCCACCTTATTTTACATGGTCATGCCTTCCTCTTCAACGGGCGTATGATCCTTGCGGGGCTGGTTTTTTTTTTAATGGCAGAGTGGAGGGGCTTGTTCCTCCTATTTTCCTATATGCTTGGTGCTTTCCACTTCTTATTCTTCTGAAAGATTTTTATTAATAGTCGCGTCATCCGTCAATTTAACCTTCAAGGATTAATTCCGATCAATATGCACCCCTCCACAAAAGTCCGGACAAGATTTCGCACCTTCGCAATTAAAATATGTAGCCATGCATCCATTTTGTTAACAAATCTCCTGAAATCATTGGCAATGCTTTGGTGCCCAAGATAGAATGCGCCGACAACTACAGGGGGCGAATTCGAGCACTGCCGGGCTTATGTACTTGGGGTTATCGCGCCCGCACCCGCGCGGCACGCTCTTTCAAACACTCGCCGTGCTGGTTAGACGAAAAGAGTAACGGGCGCACAATGCCGCAATATGAATGCTTATGCGACGGTCGCGCAAATACAATTCATAAGCGACGGGGAGAGGAGGTGTTGGGCACGCCGCTGTGGGGGAAATCGCGTATGTAGACTTATCACAAACATGCGCACAACCCAAGGGCACGCTACTTTCGGCTACAATGTTCAAACGATCATAACCTACTCAAATATGGTCATAACTTGTTTACACAGGTGCCTTTGGACGCACCTTTTCAACGCGCGTCGAACGTATTTACTTTGGAGTTTAAACACGCAAAAAAACGTTTTCTGTGAATTACTTGAATTTCCACAGTATTCCGGCAAATCTAAGCCGCATTGCCAAGCAACACCCATCGAATTCGGCTCACCTCATGAGGCGATTTGTGCGAGATCTGTCGATAAATGTTTACTAATTCTTCATTCCTACTGATTTCCGAGCCTATTTCCCGACGTGTGCCACGCGTGGGGCGGGTGTGGTTGGGAAAAGCACATATCCAAGCATTCAAAACACCACCGTCAACGTGATGCGTCCCTAACGGCCAAGTTGGACCTCGCCCCTCCCCAAAGCCAATCGCCCTCGCATGTTTTTAGTGTGCAGTGTTCATCCAAACATGTGTCATGTGCGCTTTTGTTCGCTTGCATTCCAAAAACATCACTCGTGCATGCGGCGTGAACTTCCGTGCTCGATTCACACACCCTCAAACCAAACCTCTCGCATTCAACACGGCACCCACGCCTCCAAACCCCCTCCAAAAAGTCCCCCTAAATACGCTTATATGGAACACGGAGTAATATGCAGCATGGTATGAGCGCTTGAGCAATGCCCAAACGTGGCGCTTAGAACGACGTGTGTAGTTTGACAGTTTCCTGGGAATTTATGGGCTTAAGTCGACAAACTCCACCGACAACGCCCGCTTTAAGCTGAGGTCTAACCACCCCGGATGATGGCTTACTGCTTGCTTCCTGACTCTTCTACAATTGTGTGGTACCTGGGTGTCGTCGTGCTTGACGTGATGAGAGGGGAGCGTTTTCTTGACTAGCTTATGTTTAACATAATAACATAATGCATGCCCGGGCTTTTGTGGAGGAGTGTACATTGCAATATTGGACCCAAAGTAATCTCCGATTCAATACCATTTTATTGAATCCACGGTCAATCACGGAATATTACGAACAAAATCTTTAAATGAACGAATAAGATTATATGCTAACCAGAAAAGGCAGTGGAGACCGGATGGATTGCAAGAAGAAGAACATGAGCACGGACATGGAAAAAGGGAGGGGAAACTAAAGGGTAAGTGTGACACGAGGATAACGGAACCTAGCACATTGAACTAAGGAAACTCCTAGGCAAGGCTCGGAATGCAACACGTGGAGGCGACAAGCGGCGCCTCACGCGGCGCTCGAGCAAGCACGGGGACGCTTGCGGCCCAAAGGCAGTGGAGACCACCCCCCAAAAAACGAATATGTCTTTATTAACAACGCATGTACAAATGATTGGGATGGACGAATATATCTAAAATCGAAACGAACGTGAGAAAATGAAAATATAATCAATAAATGATTTTTGTTGATTTTGCATCTTGCATCCCATGGAAGTCCCCATTTGCATAATATTTCGATTTCTTGATAACCGGAGATCGGGATTACTGCAGCGGTGTTGTATGAATAATTGAATGAAATGAGTTTCATTTTCAAAAGGAAGCATGTTTCAATTTCAGTGTCAATTTCAAGTTAAAATGAGTTGCAATTTCAAGGTGCCGTCCGATTGTTATACGATGCCAACGCACAATGTGATGGGCCTTATTGTGGAGCGCGCCTCTCATGTCCGGATGTGTCCACGATGTAATGAGGCTCCTTCATGGTCTCGTTAGTTTGGATCCTTGTCGATGGTTTCGGGGGCCTTCGATTCATTCGGTCCATGGCTACATACTATCCCTTAGCTCTTGAGGATGGGGGCCGGTTGGCGCATATGATGGCTAAGTTGGTTGATCGCGTGGCTATTTTGGTGGTTGTCCGTCGCTTCATGGGTGTTGTGGACTCTCGTTCATTGCCTTTTGGCAGGGCAGTTTTCATGCGACATTTGTTTCGTCGATCTATCTATTTGTGTTCCTTGGCGACGGTGTTTTGGGGACGCACGGCGAGAATTAATGCAACATATTTATGCTTGTCTTCATGGGACTTTGGGTTCCTATCTTGGCAATGCTTTGCAGGAGGGCAGTGCCGATGCTGTGGCATGCCTCCCTGTTCCTCGGGGTTAGGCCTGTGGGATGTTTAACCTTTTGATTGATGGTTTCCACTGTTTTTTCTTGTAAGAAAACTGTTTTTAATATAAGCGAGGGTGTCCATCGCGCGAAGAAACTCACCATCAGTCGACCTCCGTCACGCCCACCAAGCCGCTTCTAGGAACCGGGACTGCAGCGTTTGGCTGCCACAGGGTGTCAGCAATACACTTGATACAGCAAATATGAGCCGCATGGCCTGTCCTTATGCTATGACGTCTGCACCCACGCGGTGCGTGCCGTCCCGGCGTGCCTTTTGCCGGGTCCCAGAGCCGGCGCTGTCCTGCCGCCGCATCGTTCATGGAGTGCCGCCGAACCTTCGCCCAATCGCGCAGCTCCCGGCGCTGGGGGATGACCTCCGAGCCGCCTGCGTAGAAGAATGGCGCCGAGGGACGGACGGGCATCGCTTCATTGGCGATGTCAGAGAGGGAACCATCAAGGCAGAGCAGTTTAATGCCTGGCTGCTACAGGTACTGCCTCATCCTCGCGAAGCATCTATCATATTAGCAGCACGCTTGTACTCGTCTCAACTCGTAGTTGTACGCAGACAGTGCATTTACAACGACGGACGTGAGGCTGCTGGTATATAACACTGTCGTGACGTTCTCGGGGCGCAGGATTATCTTTTCGTGCAGGAGTTCATTCGCTTCGCTGGTCTGGTGATAGGCAAAGCGCCGAATGACGAGGGGACGCTGTTGTTGCTGGACGGCAGCTTTGCGGTGCTGGGCGATGAGCTGCGCTGGTTCCACTCCACTCTCACCCAACGAGGCGTCGCGACGGAGACCGTCGCGCTGCAGCCGACCAACGAGCGCTATTGCGCCGCGATGCAGCGCTGGGGCCGCGATCTGGACTGGGGGATGGC